>SOPF01028568.1:784284-836791 GCA_012979155.1 Hypericum perforatum
TGGTATCTAACTAGTGGTATGGATTAAATAGTCAGATCGCAGTTTATGATTACAACATATGTTATCAATCATGTTGATAACGTTACGGAATTGAAAACTTACCAAAAAAAAAACAATATGGTCTATCTCGAATAGAAGATCAGAAAACATTGCAAAATTTCCTTCAAAAAAATAAATCGATGCAAAATCAGCTACCTAGAGAATAATAATCAGAAACTGCCAAGGAAAGCACCGGGAAATGGGAATGATGGAAGGACTCAGATTCCATGATTATGATTCTCCCATTTACCGCTGTTCGTTGAAAAGTGAATTCAGCTTGAGGCAGCGAACTGTTTTTCCGTCTCGTTCTGCACATCGGAAAGGTCACCGGACATGGCAGAAGGTATGCGATGACGTTTTAAAATCCTGGAAGATGCTACTTTTGCAGATTCGTAGTTCAATGCGATCACCCGATCATCGTCCAAGTCAAACCTTATGCTCTCGTCTTTGCAGCTTTGGACAAGTTCACATAGTTCCTTCAGATTATTGATCTCAATCCCATCGACTTTCTTAACCTGCAAACATCACGAAATCATACTTGATTCTACTCCATTTGGCGGGATTGCAAGGGCGAAAGCTGCTCTATTTCTACATCCAGAGCGCAAGCATCCACTACCGTCCCGTTTATTTATTTAGGACGAAAACATAATTGCAAAAGGAAATAGTCATGTGGCAGACAATGCACCAGCAAATAGTATAGAGTTTAGAGCAAACGTAAGTACCTGCAATTCTGCAAGACGCTCATACCCTGCATTTATGTCATCCATCAGCACCTGATACAGAAAAGTGGTCGGCACAAAAGTTCAATCATAATGGCTAAATTTGAAAATATAGAACCATTCTTGAACAAAATCTTTTGTGCTGAATCAATGAGTACCTGCGACAGAATGACCATTTGTTCCCCAGGCTTTTTTGGTAGCTCTCTCAAAGCACGTTCACATAATCGACGTGGCGATGTATTATACCAGTCGTCTCCATATTCATGAAGGAATGGCTGTGTTAGTGGTACAAATACCAGGCCGGCGAAAATGAAATAGCTTGGTAGCTTGTCAAATTGATGAACAGGAACTAGTTGCTGCAGCTGTAATACCCACAAAGTGAATTAGTAACTGGAAACAAGAAAAGAATTCAATTTGAGATATAAATCTGAAACAATGCAAAGTATTCAACTTGAGAATATAAACCAAAAATAATGCATCAATGAGTACAGGCAACTTTTACCAAAGATGACTAAACATGAAAGCAGCAGTTATCAGACAATAAAGGTGAGAAAGAATCCTCAAATCTAATCCTTGGTTAAGATTGTATGAGCTGCCATATGCAACAGGCCGTAAGACCCAACTGTTCTTATCACTCCCACAAGGCATCCGATGATCCACTGTTTCAAATGAGAAAAAAGCCATAGTTTACAAGAAATTTTCATAAGATCTTTCAGCCAGAGGATCTGCGATTTAAATTGCTTCAAACTCCATGACATATCCAAATTTCTCACTTTGGATTCCCCATCATAGTGGACCCCTTATCAGTCAACCTACGCTTAAGCAAACTTGACATCTTATGCCATACATAACCAAGTGCATGACATTGTAGATGATGGTTAAGTTGACTTCTAAGATTGTATTCAGAATCAAATGCATGAAATTACACAGGAATTCAGAATGTCCAGTGCAAAGGAATTTCCACAAGGTGATGCTTTTGAATTTCTTTGATTGGAGGCAAGTAATTTATCCGTTTCATTTCCAAAATAAACAGACAATGCTCAAACAAAAGGATCTATCACCATGTCACATGGATCTGAATTATTTGATAAAAATGACTAGAAATTCAAAAGAAACACATGACTTACAGGAGTAAGGACAATAGTGAATTCATGCTCTTCCCGATTTCTCAGAACTTTGACCAAAGCTGTTTCACTAGGTTTCTTCATGGACACCAGATGATCAAAAGTGATCCGCTCTCTATTTCTGAAAGGAACTAGATTTTGAATAACACAATTCAGTACATGAGATTGTCATATACAAAAGAGCACCAAAACATGTTAAACGTGCAATGATCATGACATGGATTTATCATAGATAGCTGCAACATGTCATCTACAACAGCATTTAGATGCTGTTCTTTTAAAATCAAGAGAATCGAAAAAAATGCATTTGTTACATGGAATAAGAGATTGAACTTAGATTCTTGATGAAACTGATTTAAAGCTGGGGTCACCTATGTATTTACATCTCCTTTTTTGACAAGTGCATCTACAGAAAAGATTCCTAGCAGATTTTCTGTCGCAGATCCACTGGATCCAAGAGCAGAAAAAAGAATTCTCTCTTTTTTGAAGAGAATGTATATGAACGAGTCTGATTATTAGCACTTGGTATTACATCTCGAAATGACCAGTTGTCATTCTTGAAGGGAGTAGACTTCTAACAATAGGTACCCCTATACACTCTAATCAGAGTCTCTAGACACTACTCTAATCAGAGAAAGAAATGATCAGTTGACATTCTTGATGGCAGCTCAAAGGTGAAACTGAAAAGATCTATCGTGTGGGTTACCAGCTTTTATACGCTTTCATGAGCAATTTTGACTTAACACAGCTTGTCACTTCCATTCCATCAAGCATCATAACATGATTAAAATTGTGAAAGAACATGAGAAATTCAAAATTCTTTTCTTCAGCAGGTGTTGCTAGTTTACCGGATGAGATCTTAGATCACGTATATATTATCAGGTCAAGATTGTGACTCTTGTGTAGGCAAGCATCAAGAGGAAATCATTTGGCATCCTCTTTGATAGTGATATTATGTTTCCCAAACCTAAGTCTCTATAACCAAACCTGTACAGAATTTTCTCAACTTGAAAAATGAAATAAGTCCAAAATTTTGAAGACATAGTATATACCTGTTCCATCATTTGCTATTGGTACACCATCGAATGAAAGGATGATATCATCCTTCTTCAGAATTCCATACGCATGTGACAGAGGATTGATTTTGCTAACAAGAACACCAGTCATTTCAGGACTCATACCGAAGTGCTTCCTCATGTGGACATTCTCAGTCGTTTGGCATGACAAGCCCATAGAGCAAAACCCAACATATTCTCCTGTTTCTTCCACGCCCGCTATAAAATGCTTTATTACAGGAACAGGAATAATATAACTGAAAATTAGCAAATGGAAGAGAGTTAACAAAAAATATAATCTAAAGATGGCCAATGATGATAGATGTATGACTCAAATTTGGCTTTATATTGCTTACTAGTCCTTCTTACTAAACCCAAAGGAGCTTACTCCTGCTGCCTTAAAATAAGATGCTGACTTGTGCAAAGAGCATTATTTTTGGAAAATACAATATATGAGTTAGGAAATTGAATTGGCAATCATAACCAGTAAACAAGGACTAATCTTTCTGAGAAACAGTTTCACACAATTCAGCTCTCACATTCAACATCAGTATGGGGAATAAATAACCCTTTTAAAAAGACAAACCACAAAAATCAACCTAACACACAAACAATATGCTCCCTGAGAGAAACACTTGGTCAAGCAAACCGACAGCAACATTCTAGGAAATACAGCCACAACTCACCCTATATTCTCTGCATTTGAAAGATTCTGAAAAGCTACCCCAGCCACTTTGTCGCCCATTATTGCAGGGCCACCACTGTTTCCTGGATTTATGGCTGCATCTATCTGTATTGCCATTAGCTGTGTTGCGCCATGGACATATTGCGTGGGTTCAACCCTTGAGACAACTCCTTTAGTTACAGATATGTTGTCTCCGCCTGAAATCAAGAATGGACCAAAAGATTAGAGGTTGATTTGAGCATAAGTAACCACAGAAATAATTTGCAGCACTCTGCAAGTACACAAATGCATAAGGTTAAAAGGCACATCAGTTCTTAAAGGGCAAGACAAAAGGACATTAAGTTGAGAATCAATGGTATCCTTTCCACTATCTCAGTCATACCATCAATTTCTCAACCAAAAAAAAACTAAAAGTAATCTATGTTCATCAGTATCATAAAATAGGGTATTCTCAAGCAATGTCACTAATCAGAATCCATGAAGCTGATCCTAGTAAATACCCAATAAAGTAGATCTGCAGATCTTTTAGGAACATTGAGCTTTTCGGTGACATGCTCTTAGAGGCGATCCCAAGTTTATTGGGATTTCTTCTCTTGTTAAAAGAGAAAATGATACACCAACAAAGCACAAACGCAAAAAGTTGCCTGAAATACTAACATACCTTGAGGATAACCAACAACGGCGACTGCTTCTTGTAGGAATGGAACATCTCCTAGATCCAAATAACGCATCCCATCCCAAAACTCTTCACTTTCTACAGTTAGAATAGCTAAATCACATTCATGACCAATCGCCTGGATGCTTGCCCTAAATTTAGTCGGTGATCCATGTTTCCTTACAAGTACAAATGTATGATTTGCAACCACATGGGCATTTGTAAGGATTCTTCGTCCATAAATAGAAAATCCTGCACAAGACCATATTCAATATTTAGCTCCAACATGATCCTATAATCCGTACACAAAGATACAATACATGAACTTGTGGCTTACTATAAATGCTAAACAAAACATACGGGAAGGGGAATTCTAGCTAGCAAAAGCACATGGCTTGGAGAAAATGTCAAGGCGATTTATAAAAGGTTTGTCCACTTTACTTGGAAGGTTAAACAACACATAAAAAAAAAAGTAGACAGATATAAATCGGGCAAACTAGCAGAAAACTGTAACAATACCCATATCCTAACCAAACCCTTAAAGCAATGCCCCCTCAAACGAGACTTGTCTGATCGAAATTTGCATAGGCTTTTGACTTCACCAACATGCAACCAAATGGGAATCGTTCGAGCACAACAATAAGCACAAGATTAACCCGATGATATCATCTACTATCCTACTCAAAATCTTAATAGAATAAAAACAGTAATAAAATAAGCTAAACAAACCCTAAAATTAATAGAAAGTACAATAAAAAGTCTGAGAAAGGATACCCGAACCCATGGACTCGCGCTGGGACTTGTTCTGCCATGGAAGAAAATAATTAGGGCTACTCGTAACCGCGAATATCTTAACAACCGAGTCTAACGCCAGCTCTATAGCCGAGTACGTGTCGTCGACGACACTCCTCCTCTGCGCCGGCGACGCTACCACTGACGTCGGCGCCGGCTTCGCCTTATCCGGGGCCTGCGTCGATGCGAAAGCTACAAAGGCGGGTCGCGGAAGAAGACGGCCGGCGCGGAGGCGGTGTAGGGCGGCCGGCCCCGCCGGAGGGCAAGTGCGGCGGGTGAAGGGCATCATGAAGGAGCAGAGCTTCCGCGCGGTGCGGGCGGACGAGCCCGCCAGCATTTTGTAGTTATGCTGCGGCGGAGGCCGCCGGGGTAAGCGGTTCAGTCCCACAGCTTCGAGTTGAATCGGTTCGTAGAAAATTCAATTATGGCAGAAATTTGCTCTTTTTAGGGTAGTATTTTGACTGGTTGGATTGAAAATTCAATAAATACCACTTAACTCAAGTTACTGGTTTAAATTGGCCAATTAATGTTTGTGAAAGTCAATGGGCCAATTTTAGCATGGTTTTAAAAAATATGCCGCATCAACATTACTTAAAAACATTTTAGTATGGTTTTAAAAAATACAGTCTTACCAGTTGGACCACGAATCGTATATGAAAGTTGGTCATTTTTAGGGTAAAAAATAAAGTATAGTCGCACCAGATGACTTTTGGTCAGACCGCATGGTTCGCACAAAATTTGGATATATTTATATTTTTTTTTTACCTATTTTTGTTGTTATTAGTTATTACATAAATATTTACCTATATACATATATATGTTAAAAAAACATAAAAATAAGAAGAAAAAATTTTGGTCTGACCAATGATTAGACTTATCGAACTGATTGATTCGGGGTCGGACCTAATTCCAGATCAGTCTCCGACTCATTTCTGAGAAGCCTGCATTTTAGGAGGCTTTACAATCAAACACTAGTCTACAACTCGACAGGACTAAAGAACCTCGGATTTCTCATCGTGAACCATCTGCTTGTCCTTGTCTTGCTCTTCCTATTAAGTTGCTCTTCGCCGACCAATTTTCAGTTTATTCGACCATATCAGACATGTGATCCATTAGTCCGGCGAACTAATCTATCATTTTTTTTTTCATCTTCTGTATCTCCTCGACCATTAATGTCGAAAGTTTTTCGTCCATCATCGTGATAGAAACTCGTATCGACCAAAGAATGTTAACTATGCGTTGTAAAAAAAACATGGAAGACCGTCGCAAAAATCTAAGAGGGGAGAAGGTAAAAACGATAACAAAAGCATAAACTTTGTATGTGGTTTGTCAACATTCTCTTGTACGGATTAGTCATGTGTTAATTAATTGTATTAACAAAAATAGTACCTAAGAAGTTAGTATAATAGAAGTCCAAAATTCAACTTGGATTTTAAATGTTGGTAAAAAAATCTCGGATGATCACATCGGTAAAAAAATTAAAATACTTGCGTGCATTATAATTTTTTTCCGTTTGACGAGTAATTTGTGATGGTTTATGATAGAATACGAAAATGATTATGTATTCTTTCATTACTAGTCTTAATTTTGACTAGTTAATAGTAAGAGCATTGACTATGCTCACTACAAAATTATGTGTACTATAATAGATTCATTCTAAGAGATGTTTACGTTTTTATCTCACAAAGAATTAGAGTTGAGTTTTTTACGATTAAATACACATGAACTTAATATAACTATATCTATATTCGAATGACAAAAAATTGATAAAAAAATATATGTATTTCTTTGTAAGTATCCATGACCTAAACATTTCAAAGACTTACATTATTTCTTTGTCAATATTGATGTCACATAAAATTATAAAGATTTGCAGTATTCGAGTTCTACGATACTTGAGTTATTTTTACAACAAGATAACTATTATAATGATTATTTGATGATGCAAGAGTTGAACAATGATATTAAAATATCAAATGTAACACGTATTATTATCCTAAAATGTCAAATTAGTAAAGTACGTTAAACTATATGTATATATATTTATTAAAAAAAATACAACTTTTACATATTGCTAAAAATAATACTAAAATTTTATGAATTAGTTTTAACTAATAGGATAGAATGTAATTAAATATAATATTCATACTTATTCTAAAAATAAATTATGATCTAGCATATAATATTATATGGTATGTTAGTCGACCATATATGGTAGTACAATTAGCAAAAATGATAATCTAGTATATTATATTTTCACATATAGTATAAAATATTATATGTCTGATTATTATACCATATTTGGTAGTATAATATACCATATATGCTATAGTAGAATGCATTGTAGTATAATATATTACCATGTATTATATATAAAGATTTATTTTATAAGGTAGGTTTCTCATAGTACTCTTTGCTTTATATGGTAGGCTATTAGTGCTCATAAAATATAGGCTCCCAAGATGCATATATATACCAATAAGTTTTCTTGCCAATGAATATCTAAATCTCACATCTTTTATGATTCAAACCATCATCAGAATGAGGAACTCAGTGTTGCTATTTCTTATTTTTATTCTTGCAGTTTCAGTTGCAGGTAGAATTATGTAATTAACTATTGCTACATTTTTAGAATTCATTAGAAATATAAATATTTTACACATAGATTACACTTTACTAAGTATATAACCCTAAACCTCCGTCAAGTGATACATATCTTACATCGCTAAGTTAAACGACCCCTAGTTACATTCTTAGAATTCATACCATATTCAAAATAGGCTCTCAATGTTGTTAATTTTTCTTGTTATTCTTGTAGTTATAAATAAAATTATATAAAATACTATTTCTCGTATCATTTGAAGATGATAATTTTTACTATTCCTTAATTTTTTCAAAGTAATACTTGTCATTGTTCCCAGTGATGTCGTTTAAAAGTGACTTTACTATTTTTTTTTTTTGAGAAAGGTCTTATTATATTAATTTGTAGGGAAATATTCAACTATATTGTTGTATTTTATTGTAAATGTTAATAATTAACTAACATTTACTTTTTTTGGTGAAAATCAACATTTATTTTTACAGTGAATGCAGATAACAAAAAGCTATGTGAACGCGCTACCATCAAAGAAGCTGAATGCATTGATACAGAGTGTGACGTTAAATGCAAAAATAGTTTCAGAGAACAAGGCGTTCTTGGAGAATGCAAAAACGAGTTCTTATGTCATTGTTTGGCTCCTTGTTAATCATAAAATTGTTAGATGAATATACTGTAAGATATTCTATCTAAAAGAATAAAATAAAATAATGTATCATCATTCTTGTTGTCATATCTCGTATTTTTTAAATTGCGGAATTGAGAAATACGTTCAACATTTTTTTATTAATTTAGAAATACCTTTCTTACAAATATCTTAAAAGTACTATAAGACTATCCTAAAGTTAAAAAAGTGTAGGAGAATAATGTTTTAAAATAAATTTGTTCAAAATATTATAAATATTAGTCTGTAGTGATCGTACTAAGAATCATCACAAATTATAATAAAGAAATAAGACAGACTAAGTGAGGATGTAGCATTTTATCATTGGCCGCATGTACTTTTCAACAATGAAAGAAATTACAAATTAAATTGTAAATAGCTATGACCAAATTCATTAATTTGTAGTTATGTGTAGCTAGTCTATTACATAGCCAATAAAACATGCAATGTCTTTTAGCTTATTTGTGGATACGTAGGTGACCGATAAAAGAATTTCTATACATCTAAAGGTCAAATAGAAACAAACATAATTTGGCTTATCTCACTAGATATTAGTATTTGTTTCGACTGAATTGATGTCTATTGAATTCTAAAAAATAATTGATAATAAAAATTATGACACATATATCACAAGATGAACTTTTCAACAATGTGTTTATGGTAGAGAGAGTAGGAAATGCAAATAAAATTATTCTGCGAGTTTATGGCTTTGGAAATGAGCATTCATGATCACCTGATAATAGTGAGGGAGTAAATGTACTTAGCTCAGAATTGTTTTACACACTAAAAAACTTACTTGTTCAAGACTATAATGTAAGGATGTGTTTCAAGTACCACAATTAAGGGTGAGCAAAAAAATCTGAATTCGATATCCAAATCTGATATCCGATTTTTTTTTCGGATTCGGATAATTTATGTTCGGATTCGGATTATCCGATATTTTTATTTCGGATTCGGATTCGGATAAGAAATCTTGTAATTCGGATTATCCAAAAATTCGAATTTTTTGAGACATATAATATATATTTTAATTTGTTGGACTTATTTCAATATATATGTAACATATATAATAAATTGGGATATGAATGGGCATACTTTGGACCTTAAATAACATAAAAACTAAAGTTCAATCACCTAATTTTATGTTAATACTTAGATATATTTTGTCTGAAATTATTTAACTTTCATGAACATTAACATAATTTTTAAATTCGGATAATTCGGATTATCCGAATCCGTATCCGAAATTATTTCGGATTTTGAATTTCGGATAATGCACTTTTCGGATTCGGATTCGGATAGAAAAAATGTAATTTCGGATATTTCGGATAATAAGAAATTCGGATATTCAGATTCGGATTATCCGAAATGCCCACCCTTAACCACAACAACTACACTAATCTAAGGAATATCTATTTTTGGTTATGAATCTTTCTCTACCTCCATCAACGACAGACCATTGATAAATTAGAGATAGATATTCTTACAACATTATATTCGAACATAACTTGTTGAGTAATTTTGGTTCAAGTTGAGTATAAATTTTGTAATATAAAAAATCTCTATATAAATATTTTAATATTATTGAATTGCTAAAGACACAAACGACATTGAGTAAATACGCTTAATAAAAAATTCGTTATGATTTGAGAATGAACAAAAAAAATAATTAGAAATTTTTTTAAAAGATCAGGGACCATGTAAGAATCAAAACTTTTAGAAGTGAGATCAACGGTTTCAACCTATTACCAACAATTTCAGGTAAAGCAGAATTGACCAAGTGAGAAATCCATAAGCCTAACAACCTACTCAGAAGAGTTCTTTAACAATACTCTACATTCAACACGGAAGCAATCACCAACAAAAACAGGTAACAATTTCAAATGTGCTAGTTTATGATTAATAGACAATGCAAGACCTACTTGCCATTGAGTCTCTCTATAACTGTAATGAGTCCTTGAGTGCCAAGATGCCCGTCTCCATTAGCCACCATACCCGAAAACAACTGCTTACCCAGAGCAGCCCCCGGCAATACGAGCACGTTTGCATCATCGCTCTCTTCCACAACATCAACACCCATTCCCATGTCCTTCACCATGTACTCCGCAAACCCGCCAGGCCGAAAGTCCCTCTCGATCATCCTCTCCCCGAACAACTCCATCACCGATGATCCAGCAGCCCCACCTCGAATCGCATTCACAAACTTTCCAGCATCCAACCCTGCTTCCTTCGCGAACACCAGTGCTTCGCTCAGACCCAACAAGTTAGCACCGACAACAATCTGGTTGGCGATCTTGCAGCTCTGGCCGCAACCAGCTCCCCCCATGTAAGTAACTCTCCCGAGGATACCAAAAACAGGGGCGAGCCACTCGACGACCATTTGATCCCCGCCAGCAAACACAGCGAGTTTCCCATCTCGAGCACCAATGTCACCCCCAGAAACAGGGGCATCCACAGCCCAACAACCTTTCCCCCACGCGGCCTCGAAGATCTCCCTCGCCAGAGCCGGATGACTGCTGGTGGTGTCCACCAGAACCCCGCCCGGATTCAAGCCGGAAAGCAAACCATCCTCCTCTAAGACAATCGATCGAACATCTGTCGGGTGTCCGACCATGGTGAAGACAATGTCGCTTCGGGAGGCGAGGTCTCGAGGGGAGGCGGCTAGGTGGGCGCCGAGGGACTGTAAAGGGAGGGACTTGGAAGGGGAGCGGGCGTAGATGGTGAGGGAGTAGCCGGCGGAGAGGAGGCGGGAGGCCATTGCGGCTCCCATTACGCCTATGCCAATCCAGCCTATCCGGGTTTTTGTTGGGGTTATTGGGTTTGGGAAGGGTGTCCCCATCTATTTGATTTGGAACCGGTTTATACAAATTTGAATTGGAAGGTGAGCAGTTGGGTTGGTTGGTAGACTCTTTATATAGAAAGAATATGATGTAATTTTTTTTAAAAATTTTGTATTTATATATCACAACTTTACCCTGCATTAAAAAAAAAACTATTGACTATATTAGAATATCAAGTCTCACGAACCTACAAAATATTATTGGCTTAAGATACACCAAAAATATGTTCTACCACTTGTTGAGCCTATCTGCAAAAGGATCCGACCGTTTCAACTAAGGAAACTTTTTATTGGTAGCTCCGAAGGAGAAACAGAACAAAGAATATTGCTTATCAACGGATTGAAAACATTAATTACAAAATCAGACCAGGGAGTAGTCTCTAAGCAGGCACTCCGCCGCTCTCCTTCCCGAAACAAGGGCCCCATCGAACGTAGCGGAAGTCACATGATCGCCACACACGTATAAACCCGGTCCGAGTCGAGGATCCTTGATCAAATCCGTGGGTGGGCATTGGTTCGGTTGTGCAAACCGGATTCGGTAAGTCTTCAGGTGACTCCACAACCGAACCGCCTCCTCCCCGAACCAACCTGAGAGCTCCCGAACCACCCGCTCGGCCAACTCGTCGTCCCCTACATCCTCGAACAACCCAATCAATGTCACCGAAACCAATGCCTTCCCTTGTGGCCCGTAAGACGGAGCCACATTGGTGGCGAAAAACATGTTGTTCACAATGCCCTCTCCCGAACCGTTGATGAACAAAACCGGGTCACCAACCGGGACCCTGTCAGCGTCAACTGAGAAATACAAACAAACCGTGCTTCTCCCTGGCCGTGGCTTCCATTGGACCGGTCCGCCCAGAATCCGAGCGACTTCCGGTTCTTCAACAGCTACGATGATCCCGAGCTCGGCCTGGATTGTTACTCCATCCTCCAACCGCACGGTTCTCGCCTCCTCTTCGACCGAAACGACTCTCGAGTTTAACATGACCGAACCGGGTGGCAATTTTCGGACCATCTGCCCCGGAATTGCTCCAATTCCCCTCTCCGGCAGAGTATTG
This sequence comes from Hypericum perforatum, assembly GCA_012979155.1. NCBI lineage: Eukaryota > Viridiplantae > Streptophyta > Magnoliopsida > Malpighiales > Hypericaceae > Hypericum > Hypericum perforatum. Next base: position 796,511 of record SOPF01028568.1, read on the forward strand.
TCCCCAAGAGCAAGGCACTTAAATATAAAATAAAACAGCCTGGAACTAGTCCCGAGGTCCGGGTCAAAAAAAATCCCGCCAAAGAACGGCCTAAAGAACCGGTTTATTATGGATTCCGAGAACCCAATACCCTTCAAAAGCTGGTCAACGGGGACCTCATCGGCAGTCATGATCTCGTCGTCGGACATGGTCAACGACCGAGCCCTAGTCAACCCTATGAGCAGCTTGTCGACTACGGAACCAATGGGGTTGGCTAGCGACTTGAGGGAGTCCGACACGTGGCGGAGAGGGTCAGCGACGGTGTGGAACTCGCCGCCGTAGTAAACTTTTGCGCCGGAGTAGAACTTCCGGAGGTTCAACGACTGGTAGTCCAGTAGCCGGCGGGCTTCCGGGTAGGCGGTGATGAAGATCTGGAAGCCTCGGTCGAGGAGGAAACCGTCGACGAGGTCTGTTCGGACCCGGCCGCCGACATCGTCGGATGCTTCGAGTAGGAGGAATGGGACGTTGTCGGAGGCGAGACGGGTTGCGGCGGCTAGGCCGGCGAGTCCGCCGCCGATGATGACGACGCCGGTTTTGTTGTGGGTGGCACGGACGGCGGTGCGTGGATGTTTAGGTTTGGGGCGGAGGAAGGAAGATGGAAGTGAGAAGAGACTAAGAGCTGACATGGCATGGGGAGAGGAGTAGACAAGGTGTAAGGTTGAATGCGGTTGTAGAGTAGGCTTATCCATTTCGGATAATGACTTACGTGGATCGTATGTGATTATTTTTGGAGTTTGAGTTATTAAAAATTAAATAATATAAATTATTTTTTGGAAGAGATTTATTATTATTTTATATAATTCAAATCGAAATTAGTTAATAAGATAGTAAAGATTAACTGTACAAGAAATCGTTTAGATATTTCCCAAGTTATTCAACAAAATCGAACCGTGAGGAAGAACACAGTTACGATAAGGATGAATTTGCAAGTGAGTGTACGAGGCTCGATCATTTACGAGAAGAAAATTGTAATACTAATACAGACATTGTATACAACCAGATTAGCAGGTGATTAGTTCCTTTTCGTCTATTCACAAGTTTAACACGTTTGGTGTCAGTATTGCGAAAACATAATAGTTACGACGATGACGTCTCGGTGATCGGCACACTCGTATACGTATATTCATAGCTCTCGACGGTGTTCCGGTCACCTTCCTTGTACTTGGTCCAAGAAATCTTCCATGTCTGCAGAAGACTTAACCTGCATTGTGCAAAATTTTGTCATTTTGTACTCAAAATTAAATGAGAAAAAGTGTGTGCTCTTTTTGAAAATGAAAACTGGTAGCAATCTCATCATCTAGTATATAGCCTCCCTCCCCCGACCTAGCAATTCCTCAAGCTCTATTTTGTCTTGGCCGCCACCCCTCTGTGGAGTACGACCCACTTCGAGGAAGCACACCTAGTTGGTACTAACAGAACCCACCTACCAACCATCACAATCACCAACTGGGGTTCGAGGACAAGCAGGGGCACTGTTTGAGCTCCTCGGTGTGGGAATTACAAGATTAGTACTAACGGGAGTGAGGAGCAGTGGGAGAGGGGACCACATTACGACTTCAGAGGGGATGGATACCCTATCAAGTTCACTGAAACTGTTCATGCACCCCAAAATTTATACAGGCACCATCCCTATCGATGTTGAGGGTTGTACTAGTATATGAGCAAATTGATGAAGGCTGATTGGTGATATATGTTAATGTTGATCCATTTATCTTTTCTTTTACCTCGTCAGCAAGGGCTGGTTGGCCAAAGGTGAATTACAAAGTTAGAGGAAGGGGAATGGTTGTCTGACAAGGAGGAGGAGGATAGAACTGGAAATTTTGGTAAATACCAACTGCGGAGCTACTTGAAAACTTTTTTTGATTGAATATTCAAATTATGGCCCTGTAAACAATCAATGAAATCATTTGCAGCCCTCTAGATTACTAAACTACGGCTGACTTTCTATTTTAATCTTGTCTGTACTGATATCCCTATTTTCTTACACAAAGAAGATTATTTAGAGGGTGTTTGTGCTCATTCTTTGTTAGTTTACTGATAAATACGAAAGCTGCTAAGTGACGGGAAAGAGTAGATAGAAGAGAAAGAAGATCACCTCTTAATCTCAACAGTCCTCTTTGCAAGCATTAGTGCCAAGAAAATGGGAACCATGGCAGCACACAAATGCTTGAGAGTGTGGCCACTCACAATCTCATGAGTCCATCTATAAATTGGTTTGTCCAAAGCTTCTTCCACCTTGGCTAATAGATAGAACGCTACAAACATGACCACATAAACTGAACATGAGAATAACCTACACACTAGCTTCTAGGAATATCATCCAATATTAAGTATTTTAGAAGCTGTACCTGCAGCCCATAGCCAATATGTAGAATGTGTGTACATAGGAGGCAACAATATAGCCATTAGTGGAATAGCTATGCATGGGACGAATTGAACAACTGCATACGGGCGCAAGTCATCGAACAACCTAAAGACAAAGAAGGATTCATCAACAAACAGAAAATCGGCCCGACTTTCTGCTGAAGCAACAATCTTTTAGGAAGACCATAGTACTTCAAGGCAGTACACGTATATCACATGTCTAAGAAAATCACCAACAAGGGCAAGCTAGCATTGCTGTGTCTAAATTTACAACAACTGAATATCCATCTCTCAGGTCCAAGTGATATCAATTCAGCCAAAATAAGTAAGTCACACTCCTTATAGGGAAATTCGTGAAGATAGTAGGGCCCGGAAAAGTTCATAATTAAGTCTTGCTGGAAAAGGAGGAAGAAAGCATGAATTATATCAGGGCTCTTATTACAAGGCATCCTCCGATCCAACTTTCTACAGAGCAATCCGCCATAAGAACAACTATAACCCATCCCCTCCAAATTGCGTGTTTTCAAGACCTATGATCTGACATAAAAGGGGGTCCATGCCCCATCTGAGAGATGAGCAAAACTAATAAGGGTTATCGAAAAAATGAAAGCACGAGGCTGACCTCCAGTATGCAATGCTTACAACGCCAACCAATAGTAGAGGTACTATCGACAAAGTGCCCTTGCGTTCGTCAATCCGTTCAATGATGAAAATAGCAATAATAGAAGTGAACGCAATAGTCATCTGCATCCACAACCAAAAGATACAGATCACTCTCGATTCCAAAAAACACCGAAACAAATGGTAATGGAGAGTGCCAAAGAGTGTTTAACCCACAGGCAACCGATCCCACACGAGGCGAGAATCATCAGGCTTCAAATGGTAGTACCCGGAACCAAACGCTACAGCGGTCACACCAAGGAAGAAGCATGTCCACCCGCAAAGCTCCCCTTGCAAGCTTCTCACCAGCCAAAACAAAAAGAACAGAATACGATTAAAATTCAGCACTCGCAGCCCATAAAAACCCAATTCACCCCACAGTTCCTCAGCTAGTACCTTAGCCTGAAGTAGTTCTTGTAATAGCAAAGCACGAGCCCCACAAGACCAATCACCAAGAAAGGAAAATTGGAAACCACGTTTAGCGTATTGGGTATTCCTGAAATTAGGGCAGAAAAAAGAAAAGACTCACCAAAATATCATTACCAAGAAAAGTCAATCAAATTGATTGAGAAGAAATGGAAGTTACCGAAGAACTCGCGCTGGTCGGCGAAGTCGTGGTATTCTTCGCTTTGGGGGATTTCGGGGGTGACGATCATAAGCACCACGAAGCAGATGATCGCTACGCACCACGCGTACAAGCTTCGTCTTTCCATTTCTAATGGCGGTGGTCTCCTCTCTCTATTTTCTGGTTTCTTTCGACCGGTCTGGTCTAGTGCATACCGTTTCCTCGAGCCACGTCAAGAAAGCCGCGGTTTCCTCGGACTAGGCCGGAATATCAATTTCTATTGGTGCCATTTATTAGAAATTTGATTGAATCTATAGAAAACGAATTGAATATGGTTTTTTTTTTGAGTTACAAAGTGAATAAGATCACTTTTACCACGGCATGTATGGTATGATAGAAACAGTATCGGTTCTTTAGTATGAGATTAGAAGATCGAATCTCATGATTGTCAAGATCCGAAATTGTAGAAATAATTTATCCTAAAAAAAAAAGTGAATAAGATCATTTTAGAAGTTTAGGAAGTTCACGCGGTTTGGAGTAAAGAAGATTATGATATCGACATATTTTGTTCTATCACATAAAATAATGTATTTTTTGTGTGTAAGATAATGAATGTTCTTGTTTATGAAACTAGCACGCTTAACTTTTTTTAATTTGAGTTTCCATATTTTTGCATTTTTTCCGACAAAAGTCCATGCTTAACCTTCACTCCAAATTATTTGGAAAAAAGTCATTCAGTATTTAATAGGTTTTTTTGGCAGTGGAAACGGTACACGGTAGTCTTTGGTGTCGCAAAGAAAAGTGATCCATGTTGTATATTTCATGCCTCTTAGTTCTTACTATAAAAAATGTACAAAACATATTTTTTTTATTGAATTGGCAAAATATGTTTTTAATGAGAGATAAAACTCACTTCTAAAATTTTACTTTCGGTAGCAAATATGAAAATGAAAAAAAAAATATTTAGAACTTTAACCAGATTAATCCCGGCGTTTAATGGGCTAAAAACAAAAGGCGGGCCCAAAGCTCCGAAGAAAAGGGCCGGTCGCTTCAACGAACCAAAGATAATGATCGGATTCGGCTAGGCGACAAATAGAAGCGACTCGGATCCAGAACCAGAAAGAAGACCATCTCTCTCGTCGTCTCACCGGGAGGCCGAAGAATAACGGAGCCATCGCTATGTCCTCCGCCGTCCGATCCTCCCTCCCCTTGGCTTGCGCCTGCTTCTTTCTCCTCTTCTTCTGTCCTGCTCTCGCCTCCGAAGCGGATCACAAGGTACTGATTCGAGATCTTCGAGTGGATTTCAGATCTGGCCTTTTTCCTCTCGAGATAGCTAGCGTTTTAGGTCGTACGCTTCGATTTGGTTCGCTTTCTGCTGTAATCGGTGTGCGGTTGACGGTTTTGAGGAGCGTAGGGTTTAGATCTGGTCGGGGGAACTGAGGGTTGTTAATTCCCGCTGCTCTGATCGGACTTCGTTTAGCGAGCTGACGACAGATTGTTGCAGCCTCGGAAACTGTTAACCGCACACCGATTTGTTAACCTGTTGGATTCTGATGTCTTCATGTTCATTACATTGGACTACAAAACCTGTTTTCCGTAGGCATTGCGCTTTCTAAACAGTGGCCAGTTTCGTATATTGCATTTTTATTTATTTTGCTGTGCACTTTATGCAAAGTGCAATGACCGGAGATGAATCCACCAACAGCGTAGCTTGGGTGGACTGGGATGAATCTGGTTATTCCACCTGCTATCACTTGCTCAAATGTAGTTTGATCTTTTGACCTTAGTAGCAAACACATGGTATTTACTTTTTCACAATTCTAGAGATTGATAAAGAAATTTGCCTTTAATTGTGTAGTCATCTGGGAGAAGAAGGTTATTAATGTGATTGCACTTGTTCTTGACACCACATTTTTTGTATTTCAGTATCAAGAAGGTGACAAGGTCACGCTTTGGGTTAACAAAGTTGGCCCTTATAATAATCCTCAAGAGACGTACAATTACTACAGCCTTCCGTTTTGTCGCCCGGAAGGTAGTGCTGCACACAAATGGGGTGGCCTTGGTGAGGTCCTTGGTGGGAATGAACTAATTGATAGTCAGATAGACTTGAAGTTCCGGAGTACGTAATTTTATCAAGCTGCGTGAGATTGATATTCAATGATCGAACCCCGTTTTTACAACTATCTTTTTCCTCACATTATCTTCTTTTGCAGAAAATGTAGACAAAGGTGTTATTTGCGTGCTTCAACTTGATGAAGCAAAGGTTAAACATTTCAAGGATGCAATTGACAACAGTTATTGGTTTGAATTTTTCATGGGTATGTTATGCACATGGCTAGTGTCTTCATATGTTGGAATCAGTCATGTGTATTTTTCTATTTGGGCAATCAACAATCTACAGTGTCCGACTGAGAGTGTTTTATGCAGCTTCATTTGTTATGTTTCCTACTTTCTTCATTTCTGTTTTCCCTTCCGCAGCCCATTTCTTTGGCATATCCATATATATATATTCATCCTGTTTAATAACTTTGTCCTTGCCTATTTCTGCACATTTTTTTTTCTTTTCATTTTTGTGGTACTTACCCTTTCATTTTCTTGGCCCTTCTTTTTCATGCTTATGGATAATGCTGACTTCAGATGACTTGCCATTGTGGGGTATGTTCAGATAAACTTTAATTACTTCAATCCCCAGGTATCCTATCATTTTATTGTTTGATATTATTGCTTCAATTTTAGGCTTTGTTGGCGAGTTGGGTACTGGAAAAAACCATGATAATGGGAAGCATCTCTTATACACGCACAAGAGCATCACTGTTAGATATAACAATGATCAGGTTTGTGGTTGATCCTGTTTTCACGGCATGTGATTTATTTTGTTAGCTGAGTAACAGTTTGTGCCTGCAGATTATTCATGTAAATATGTCTCAAGAAGACCCAAAGCCCCTTGATGGTACAACGGCAGTGGAAATGACCTATTCTATCAAATGGATTCCAATCAATATCACCTTTGCCCGCCGCTTTGATGTTTACCTGGATCACCCATTTTTTGAACATCAGGTACAACCAAAAGCTGGGAATTATGGGTTTCTTGGTGAATCAAATGAGTTATATATATCATTGGCAATTTAAGTTTCTCTTTAATTAGCCAATATCTATTAAACTGGGAGTGCTTTCCGAAACATGCAGATCCATTGGTTCTCTATTTTCAATTCCTTCATGATGGTGATCTTTCTCACTGGTCTGGTGTCAATGATACTAATGCGGACTCTTAGAAATGACTACGCAAAGTATGCTCGAGAAGATGACGATTTAGAGTCTCTGGTAATTCTCTCCTCTGTGTGATATGATCTTATCCACACGTTAATAAAAGAACCTTGTAGTTTCCTTTTTCCTTATTTTTTTTCTTGTTAATTATGTTGGATATTTTGTTTCTTCAAGGTTTCACATATTGAGTGTTTTGGCTTAAAAACATCACATTTCTAGCATTGACTCTTATTTAGACCAGATCAACAGATGGGCTGTTGCATTTTTTTCTGTTTCATTGTTTTTATTAAATTGATACTTAGTTACAGTTGATAGTTGCTAATCAAAGAGGGATCGTGACATTTTATTAGGAAAGGGATGTTAATGAAGAGTCAGGTTGGAAGCTTGTTCATGGCGATGTTTTCCGCCCACCTCGCACTTTGGTTCTTCTTTCAGCTGTTGTTGGTACAGGTGCTCAGTTAGCCTTGCTTGTGCTGCTTGTCATCCTGTTGGCAATTGTTGGGACACTCTATGTTGGGTAAGCAGTGACGATACATTATCCCTCTCTTTCATGTTATACATCTTTTTCCCTCTTTAGGATTGTGGTTTGCACATCTGACCTGCAACATGTAATGGCATGCTCATTATAATTTGGTGGTTTGATCACCCATGATCTTTAAGAATTCTTATTTTTGGCATAGTAGTAGCTTGTAACATCATGTTCTATCTGTTGACCAGGAGAGGAGCAATTGTCACAACTTTCATTGTATGCTACGCTCTCACGTCATTCATTTCTGGCTATGTTAGCGGTGGAATGTATTCCCGTCATGGTGGTATGTCTTCTTGACTATTTGTGAACTTTTATCTCTATCATCGAGACATTTGTTCACGTTTTGATCTTTTCCTTGCCAGGTAAAAGCTGGATAAAGTCGATGATCCTCACAGCTTCTTTGTTTCCATTTATGTGCTTTGCTATTGGTTTCATCTTGAATACAATTGCAATCTTTTATGGGTCACTAGCTGCTATCCCCTTCGGCACAATGGTGGTGGTGTTTGTCATCTGGGCTTTCATTTCCTTCCCTCTAGCACTTCTTGGGACTGTTGTTGGGAGAAATTGGAGTGGCGCTCCAAATAATCCATGCCGCGTGAAGACAATTCCACGGCCCATTCCTGAGAAGAAATGGTACCTGACACCATCTGTGGTGTCAATGATGGGTGGACTACTGCCTTTTGGAAGCATATTCATTGAGATGTATTTTGTGTTCACATCCTTCTGGAACTACAAGGTGAATGCTAATTTGTTTTATTGGACTGTTGGAAAGAAACTTGATAGCTATATGTTGGAATGTTTTTACTGTTAGAAAGAAATTAGTGCTGTGTTATACACATTCTTGATGTATTCTGACTTGTTTCTCATGCTTACTGACAGGTCTACTATGTTTATGGCTTCATGCTGCTTGTTTTCCTGATTCTTCTCATTGTTACTGTTTGCGTGACCATCGTGGGAACATATTTCTTGCTTAATGCCGAGAACTATCACTGGCAATGGACGTCGTTCTTTTCTGCTGCATCAACTGCTGTTTATGTGTACCTGTATTCAATATATTACTACTCTGTGAAGACAAAAATGTCCGGGTTCTTCCAGACAAGCTTCTACTTTGGCTACACATTGATGTTTTGTCTTGGATTAGGAATTCTCTGCGGTAAGTTTTGACATCCTTCTCAATTTAAGTTGTCATGCTTCTGCTGTAACTGTGGTGAAAATTAACACTGGACATGTTCATATGAGACTTCATTTTCGAGAATCGGGGTGTATGAGACTATATGATGTTACTAGATAGAGTCCCCTGCTGTTGGTGCACATTGGTATGTACTGGAAACTCAATCAGCCTTTGGAGTCCAGCTGGTTGAAATTGTAAAAACGGTTGTGGGTCGATTGGAATATTTATGGCTTTGCTTGGTTGAAGATGATTGCATAATACTGTTTATTGGTTGAAGATTCCATATCTAATTGCATTGTGCCGTCATCCCTGATACTTTGATCTGTTTTTTTTTTCTTTCTGTGATGCAGGAGCTGTGGGCTATCTGGGCTCCAACTTGTTTGTCCGAAGGATCTACAGAAACATCAAGTGTGATTAGAACAACCTGCAAATGCGATGGAACCACGCTGCCAGATGGTTAAGTTTTGGGTGTCAGCAAGCTGGTAGGGAGGAATATGATGAACTTGATGACAGACCGGTACATAAATCACCTGGCTTGATGGGGAAAGGTCCATAGGTATTCGAGTTCTTCCCCGGCCGTAAGTGGAAAGTCTTTAAAATCTTAGAATGCAGAGATTGTTAAATTGTGACACTAGCAGAAATGTATCAGGCGCCTCCTATCTTGTCTACTATTTTTTTTAGCAAAATTTTCCTCTTACAAATAGATGGAATTTGTAAGGGCTACTCCTGAATCTCTCCCCATACTTCACTCTTTAATTCTTTTGGTGGAAAATCTTCTCTTCATTGACGAGTCTAGAATGACGCCGAGTCCTTTATTGTTTGTCATTCGTTGCTAATTGATCTTTACCGAAAACTTGTTACTTCTTACAAATTTGTATAGTGTTTTCCGTAAGTTCTTATACTCGGAGTCGTATAAGATATTACACTAATATGTGTAACCTGGTCAGTGTAGGATTTTTTGTTATGAAGTTATAATCATCGACCTCATTAAAAGTTGTTCTGATAAGTAAGGAGATCCATTAATCACAGCACGCTTCTTCCTCCCAGGGGAACTCAAACAGACAAGACGACTTCTACATTAATACCAAATTTACAAGCAAATCAAATACAGTATCAACCCTAGGCAAAGTGTCCAATTAGGATATATTTCCTCAAGTTCGTTTGAATCCGGAAAGTACTTCAGCGAATAAAGAAGACAATTTATTGAATCCCCATTAGCATGTTTCTGAAGGAAAAAAAAAACTCGGATTCAGTACCAAACTAATATTCAAATCTGATTGAAATAATTTTATTGGTCAAGACTGACAAAAAAAATTAGAACATTATGAATTTTCTCATTCTACCAATTGTACAACAAAACACTAGTACCTCAGGCCATACACACCCTTTTCTACCATCAAGTTCCACTACATTTTGTGTTTAATGAAGCTTAAAGAAGTCTCCCACTTGGCAACAGCAGAAACATCATAGGGACGGATCCGAAAATCGACACCCTCGATAAGTTATCGCTAATTATAGTGACATAACATAGCGGAAACGAAATAAAAAGCAATGAGATATGATAGATTTGATGTGGAAGTTAATGGATAATTGGCTTAAATCAGCGAACCCACAACTTAAGCGCGCAAGCCTTGAATAATTGTGCAGAGACTCAAGAAACAGTGTTTAGTATGGATGTAACAAACGAAATGAAATTACAACTAATTTTTCACAGGTTTTCCTGGATGAACTAGCAAAATGCAAGACAGGTCCAAGGAAAATTGGAACAAACGAATCAAGTGACTGACACAGGTTATACATCTTAACAAAGGGAACCAATAATTGAAAATGAAAAAAAGAGTGTTCATTTTCTATGGAGTATGAAAATGGAAATGAAATATGAGTACTTGTGTGGTGGATAGGATAAAAACATTTTATTTTTTTACTTTATTTTTTAGAGGTCAATTATTTAAATCTGAGCTCTTACAAAAATGATAAAACCTTACTTCTCACTCTTTACAAAAATCATAAAATCTTATTTAAAAGGAGTACAAAATCTAAAAATTTGTAAAGATTGGATATTCAGTCTCAATTGCTCGAATTTAAATATTGAGAAGAAAAAAAATATAGTCATCAGAGTTCAATATCTAATATAGTATATATATTTTGGTGTATTTTTAATTAAATTTTTTAGATTTAATAATTTAAAATTCTGCTAATACATTTCAAAAATGACAATTTTTTTAACAAATCATTAGATTTTCCAAAAATTCGAATTGAAGTCAACATTAATCCTGGTGTTTTATGGGCTAAAAACAAAAGGCGGGCCCGAAGCAGCGAAGAAAAGGCCCGTCGCGTCAACGTACCAAAGATGATGATTCGGATTCAGCGACAAATAAAACGATTCGGATCCAGAACCAGAAGACCATCTCTCCTCGTCTTACTTAACCGTCTCCGTTTCGAGTCTCTTCCGGCTAGCGCTGACGTGGAGGCCGAAGAACAAGGGAGCCACATCGCTATGTCCTTCGCCGTCCGATCCTCCCTCCCCTTAGCTCGCGCCTGCTTCTTCCTCCTCCTCCTCATCGTCTGTCCTGCTCTCGCCTCCGAGGCGGATCACAAGGTACTTACTCGAGATCTCCGAGTGGATTCCGGATCTGATGTTTGTCTTCTCGAGATGCCTAGGGTTTTAGGCCATACGCTTCGATTTGGTTTGCTTTCTGCTGTAATCGTTGTGCGGTTTGACGGTTTTGAGGAGCTTAGGGTTTAGATCTGGTCGGGGGAACTGAGAGCGTTAGCTGCCACTGGTACGATCGGACTTTGTTGAGCCACATTGTTGCGACCTTGTTTACCGTTTCAATGATCTTGCTCGTATAGTAGTTTGATTTTACTGAACCTGTTGGATTCTGATGTCTTCGTCTTCATCACGTTGGACTACAGAACTTGTTTTCCATACTGCATTGCAATTTCTAAACAGTGGTCGTTTTTGTACTTATGGTTATTCAAAATTGTATTGACGACTTGATAATCCAAGTTTTTACTCGACTCAGTTTCGTGTATTACAACATTATTATTGTTGGTATTAATATTATTTTGCTATGCAAATTTCATGTAAATTTCGACGGGAAATGAATCCACCAATAGCGTAGCTTGGGCGGACGGGATGAATTTGGTTATTCAACCTGCTATCAATTGCTCGAATGTGGTTTTTTCTTTTTGACTTTTAGTAGCAAACACACTAGGGAGGAAAGCTGTACTAAGTCCTGCTATAGCCGAACTTTTTAGTTGCACACTCCTGTTATAACGTGATTGCACTTGTTCTTGACACTACTGTTTTTTTTTTATTTCAGTATCAAGAAGGTGACAAAGTCACGCTTTGGGTTAACAAAGTTGGCCCTTATAATAATCCACAAGAGACGTACAATTACTACAGTCTTCCATTTTGTCGCCCGGAAGGTAGTGCTGCACACAAATGGGGTGGCCTTGGTGAAGTCCTTGGTGGGAACGAACTAATTGATAGTCAGATAGACTTGAAGTTTCGAAGTAAGTAATTTTATCAAGCTCTGTGAGATTAAGAGTGGATGATTGAATCTAGCTAATACAACTATTTTCTTATGCAGAAAATGTAGACAAAGGTGTTATTTGTGTGCTGGAACTTGATGAAGCAAAGGTTAAACAGTTCAAGGAAGCGATTGAGAACAGTTATTGGTTTGAATTTTTCATGGGTATGTTCTGCATATGACTAGTGTCTTCATATTGTTGGAATCAGTCATGTGTATTTTTCTATTTGGACAATCAACCATCTACAATGTCCAACTGAGAGTGTTATGTACAGCTTTATTTTTTATGGTTCCTAGTTCCTACTTTCTTCATTTCTGTTTGCCCTTCCGCGGCCCATTTCTTTGGCATGTCCATATATATCATCATCCTGTTTAATGGCCTTTTCCTTGCTTTTTTCTGCACATTGTTTTTTTTTTTTATTTTTGTGCTACTTACCCTTTCATTTTCTTGGCCCTTCTTTTTTCATGCTTATGGATGATGCTGACTTCAGATGACTTGCCATTGTGGGGTATGTTCATATAAACTTTAATTTCTTCAATTCCCAGGTATCCTATGATGTTATTGATTGATATTCTTGCTTCAATTTTAGGCTTTGTTGGCGAGTTGGGTACTGGAAAAAACCATGATAATGGGAAGCATTTCTTATACACGCACAAGAGCATCACTGTTAGATATAACAATGATCAGGTTTGTGGTTGTATCCTGTTTTCAAGCATGTGATTTATTTTGTAGCTGAGTAACAGTTTCTGCCTGCAGATTATTCATGTAAATATGTCACAAGAAGACCCAAAGCCCCTTGATGGTACAACGAAAGTGGAAATGACCTATTCTATCAAATGGATTCCAATCAATATCACCTTTGCCCGCCGCTTTGACGTTTACCTGGATCACCCATTTTTTGAGCATCAGGTACAACCAGAAGTTGGAATTATGGTTTTCTTGGTGAATCAAATGAGTTATTAGCATCATTGTCAATTTAAATTTCTGTTTAGTTAGCTAATATCTATTGAATTGGGATTGGTGTCTGAAACATGCAGATCCATTGGTTCTCTATTTTCAATTCCTTCATGATGGTGATCTTTCTCACTGGTTTAGTGTCAATGATACTGATGCGGACTCTTAGAAATGACTATGCAAAATATGCGCGAGAAGATGACGATTTAGAGTCTCTGGTAATTCTCTCCTCTATGTGCTATGATCTTATCCACACGTTAATAAAAGAGTATTGTACTTTTCTTGTTCTTTTTTTCTTGTTCTTATGTAGGATATTTTGTTTCCTCAAGTTTTCACATATTGTAAGAGTTTTGGCTTAAAAACATCACCTTTCTAGAATTGACCCTTATTTAGATCAGATCAATGGATTTGCTGTCGCAGTTCTTTTATGTTCATGGTATTTATTAATTTGATACTTAGTTTCACTCGATAGTTGCTCACTGAAGGGGGTTCATGACATTTTATTAGGAAAGGGATGTCAATGAAGAGTCGGGTTGGAAGCTTGTTCATGGCGATGTTTTCCGCCCTCCTCGCACACTGGTTCTTCTTTCAGCTGTTGTTGGTACAGGTGCTCAGTTAGCCTTGCTTGTGCTTCTTGTCATACTGTTGGCAATTGTTGGGACACTCTATGTTGGGTAAGCAGTGATGATCAAGTTCCCTCTCTTTCATGTTATATATCCTTTTCCCTTTTTAGGATTGTGGTTTGTACATCTCTGACCTGCAACATGTAATGGCATGCTCATTACAATTTGTTGGTTTGATAACCCGTGTTCTTTGAGAATTCTAATTTTTTGGCATGGTATTTTGTGACATCATATTCTATCTGTGGACCAGGAGAGGAGCAATTGTCACAACTTTCATTGTGTGCTACGCTCTGACATCGTTCATTTCTGGTTATGTGAGCGGTGGAATGTATTCCCGTCATGGGGGTATGTCTTTTTCACTGTTTGTGAACTTTAATTATCTATCATCCAGATATTTATTCACGTTTTGATTTTTTTTTTCTTGCCAGGTAAAAGCTGGATAAAGTCTATGATTCTCACAGCTTCTTTGTTTCCATTTATGTGCTTTGCTATTGGTTTCGTCTTGAATACAATTGCAATCTTTTATGGGTCTTTGGCTGCTATACCCTTTGGCACAATGGTGGTGGTGTTTATCATCTGGGCCTTCATTTCCTTCCCTCTAGCACTTCTTGGCACCGTTGTTGGCAGAAATTGGAGTGGCGCTCCAAACAATCCATGCCGCGTGAAGACAATTCCACGCCCCATTCCTGAGAAGAAATGGTACCTGACACCATCTGTTGTTTCAATGATGGGAGGACTACTGCCTTTTGGAAGCATATTCATTGAGATGTATTTTGTGTTCACATCTTTCTGGAACTACAAGGTGAATGCTAGTTCGTTTTATTGGAATGATAGAAGTGAAAATAGCTATATGTTGGAATGTTTTACTGTTAGAAAGCAATTTGTGCTGTGTTATACACATTCTTGATGTATTCTGACTTGTTTCTCATGCTTACTGACAGGTGTACTATGTTTATGGCTTCATGCTGCTTGTTTTCCTGATTCTTCTCATTGTTACTGTTTGCGTGACCATCGTGGGGACATATTTCTTGCTTAATGCCGAGAACTATCACTGGCAATGGACTTCATTTTTTTCTGCTGCATCAACTGCTGTTTATGTGTACCTGTATTCAATATATTACTACTCTGTGAAGACGAAAATGTCGGGCTTCTTCCAGACAAGCTTCTACTTTGGCTACACATTGATGTTTTGTCTTGGATTAGGAATTCTCTGCGGTAAGTTTTGACATCCTTCTCAATTAAATTGTCATGCTTCATGCTTCTGAAGTAAATGTGGTGAAAACGTAGTTTGGCCGTGTTCACAAGTGACTTTATTTTTGAGAATCGGGTTATGATATTACTAGATAGAGTCCCCTGTTGTTGGTGCACATTGGTATACACTGGAAACTCAATCAGCCTTTGGAGTGCAGCTGGTTGAAATTTTAAAAACACGGGTGTGCGTCGGTTGGAATATTTTGGGCTTTGCTTGGTTGAAGATGATTGCTCCCTAATACTTTGATCTGTTTGTTTTTGTTCTTTCTGTGATGCAGGAGCTGTGGGCTATCTGGGCTCCAACTTGTTTGTCCGAAGGATCTACAGAAACATCAAGTGTGATTAGAACAACCCGCTAACGCGATGGAACCATGCTGCCGGATGGTTAAGTTTTGGGTGTCAACAAGCTGGTAGGGAGGAATATGTTGAACTTGATGACAGAGCGGTACATAAATCACCTGGCTTGATGGGGGAAAGGCCCATAGGGGCATTCGAGTATTTCCCTGGCCGCAATTGAAAAGTCTTTAGAATCTTAGAATGCAGAGATTGTTAAATTGTGACTCATGCAAAATGTATCAGCCGCCTCCTACTTTCTCTAGTATTTTCTTCAACAAAATTTTCCTATTACAAATAGATGGAGTTTGTAAGGGCCGATCCTGAAATCTCTCTCACAACTTCACTTAATTGACGATTGACGCTGAACACGTTATTGTTTGTCATTCGTCTTGCTACTTGATATTTCCGGAAAAGGTTATTTTTTTAACCACCTTGTATTGTTTTCTTAGTGTAAGTTTTGTACTCCTAGTCGAGCAGACTTATCTTTGTGAACGCCAGATGAAGGGTGTTGGGATTGGCCTAGACCTTGTTCATAATATTAGATTCAAAAGTCAATAGACCTAATCATGAAATGGCCAACGAAAATGTCTAACTATAGAGCTAAATCCGCATGCAGCAATGTGCTAACGGATACTATGTACTTCAATGGGTAAATTATTTCTCTAGCTTTTCTCTTTTTCGTCGATAGATTAAAACCTCATCTAATTTGGAAAACTGTATTCTAAGATCGTTAAAGTCAGAATCAAAATTTTTCTTTGGTGTAAAGTCATCCAAAATGACTTAAATATATCTCTCCCTCTTAAATGAAAAAAAAAATTCCTTCTCATTTTGGTATAATCTTCTTTCTCCAACATTCAACTAAAAAATTCAAATTCAAATTCAGATAATCTTAAGAGTAATAATACTTAATTAGAAAATCAAAATTCAAGAATCCTAAATTTCAGAACTCTAATTCAATTTAGAATCTAAATTATACCATAATCAAATCCTCTCCAATTGGATGGTTAGAATTTGATGCACTGATGTAGTGGTCTTCATCACGAACTTTAATCAATTCCTCACTGAAGGTTGAAAGTTTGACCCATATTCAACAAAGCACGGTCGCTAACCGAAAAAGCCTCGTTTGATGTGTCAAGAGTTCCCGTCGGCGTACCTCACCACTACTGTCGTGGAGGATCTCGACGCCACCGTTGTGGCATACCAGGTGGCCGAGCCTCTTCTTTCTAGCGGTGCCGCCTTGAGCCCATTGTTGAACCGCCATCACCTGGTTACGGATCGAATTCAAATGAATTCGAATCGAATTAGGTCGAATTTAAATTTGTCAAAGGACGAATCGAATACGAATTATGAACCGTCAAATTCGAATTGAACTCATATCGAATTCAAATTTTTAAATCTTCAATATTGAATAAAAATATTCAAAATTTTCAAATTTACAAGATGAATGTAAATTAAGGTTATTATTTAGAGTTAATATTTTTAGGGTTAAAATTTAACCAAAGAAAAAAAATATATTTTGTAGTAACAAATCTAACTTATTCCTTTTAATTTCTTAATCGTTATGATGAAGTAAAATACTAAGTTTAAGATAATTTAGATTGAAGCATCTATTTTTTAAGAATTTAGGGTGTATTTATAGAATTTATAATTAAATATGAATGAATTTAACTCAAATTAAATTTGCCGGTTTGAAGAATTATAAAAATCATAAAGCGTATTCAATTCATCTTTAGTCAAATTTAAATTAAATTATTGACTAATAAAATCGAATTTTTTATGAATCCAAATCAATTTCGTCAAATTAGAATGAGCTTTTTTAATCCGAATCGATTTTTTATTATTAATAATATTTATAACTTGGTTAGTGTAAAATTCTTTCTAAATGAAGTTAGAACCACCGACCGACCTTGTTCAAACCCGGATGCTGGTTTCACAGCACGCTTCTTCCTTCCGGGGGGGATTCAAACAGACTTCTTCTACAGTAATACAAAATTTTCAAGCAAATATCAAATACAGTATCAACTCCAGACAAAGTTTCCAATTAGGATATATTTCCTCAAGTTTTTTTTATCCGCAAAGTATCTTTCTGGAAAGAACTCGGATTCATTACCAATATTCAAATCGGCTTGAAATAATTTTATTGGTCACATCTGAAAAAGAAACAAAAAGAAGATTATGGATCTTCTCATTCCACCAATTGTACAAACAAAACACTAGTACCTTGGGCCATACACACCCTTTTCTACCATCAAATTCCACTACCATTTTGTGTTAATAAAGCTTAAAGAACTAGCAACAGCTGAAACATCAAAGAGACGGATCCGAAAGTCGACACCTCCGATAAGTCATCGCTTAATATTATAGTTTTCAAGCAATGACCACCAGGTGCTAAGAGGAGATGAACCCAATTCGGGTTATTTCTCTCCAGAGAAATCACAACACTGATAACATGGTAGCCGATGAAATCTCCGGGACCTAAATGCGCAGAGCACCGGTGACAGGGTCCCGACCAGAATTCACACTTTTCTGTTTCAAGGAGAGGTTGGCAAATTGGCAGTCGAGGTCTCTACTGTTACTACGTCGATGGCCGGTAGAAGATTGTGGCAGCTGCTGTTGCTGAAACAAGGTCTGCAGTCTCCCTATCTCTCTTTCTAAAACATCGTGTTCCACTGAAAACAACCCGAAAATGATTTGTCAAAACATAATGGACAACACTAATAACATAAAAGAATACAGAAATAACTAATAATTGTCCGAGCAGCATTCCCCTCTAAGGATGTCCATCAGCAATAGATTAATCTTAACAATTAGCTTGGTGACTGCCTCACTGTGGCTTGTTAAAGCAGTCATTAAAAGCTTATCAGCTTTTGTACAAGATACTGCCAAGGAACGGAAATCATGGCATCCGTGGTGTCTTAAAGCATGGATTGGGCAGCATATACTACAATCTTGTTAGACATCGCAAAAGATTTTCTTTAGGTTCACCTAATGATGTGTGCCAAGAACTACAGCAGGCAGTAGCTATAAGGTTATAACTAGCCGGTCATCATGGATCCATCGCTGACACATTTCAGCAATCCTTTACCCGCGAATCTAAAATTTTCTCTCAAACTGAAGTGCAGGTGCACAGAGCACATTGGAACAACTCAAAAATGACAAACAAACAAACACACACACACACACACATCTCCATATTTTTTAGTATTGGCCAACCCACAACTTTAAGCGAGCAGGCACAGAAAAATTGTGCAGAGACTCAAGAAACAGTGTTTAGTATGGATGTAACAAACGAAATGAATGTAGAATTTCTTTTTGACAGGTTTTCCTGGATGAAAAGGCAAAATGCAAGACAGGTCCAAGGAAAATTGGAACAGATGAATCAGGTAACTGTCTGTCTGATACAGTTGATACATCTTAACAAAGGGAGACCAATAATTGAAACTCACAGCGTTTGATAAGATGCTCCTGTGCTAGGCTTTCTAGCCGTTGCTTAAGAGCTTTATTCTCCATGCTAAGAATAAAATTCTGCTGGTTCAGGAATTCAAGCTCAGCAGAGATTTCAGATCCTTCTGCCTGCAAGATCAAAAGTTCAATTGGGTTGCTGCCATATCACATTAAGTGAATATTTAAAAAAGTCCGCACGTTTAAATTGACTTGGCTGTTACCTCATCAAGCAACTCTATGCATCTTTCCCCCAAAAAAGAAAGAGAAAAGAAATGAAGCACCTCTGTTACTTTCACATATAATATTATAGGGAAACACACACACACACACACACACACACACACACAAAAGAAAGTTTGTTTGTCCTCTCTCATGCTAACACAGGCTAGTAATAAGCAACCCATCAATACAGGAAGCAGAATCCAAGAGCCTCAGAGTGTCCATTCTCTACGAAAATGGAATTTCAGTTGCTTTATTCAGACTTACACTTAATAGAATGTTTCTCAATTTCTGAAGAAGATTCCTACTTTAGCTACTTATCCTGTCTAAAACCACGGTAGATCCCTTTCCATGAAAAATGAACACGAAATAGATCGGATATATTAAATACAAAAGAATTCGCCACAATGTGGACTAAATTTATATCTTTGGCCATCAACAAATACCGTGCTAGAAATAGCATCAGGTGTTAGTTTTGTATTTCAGTCAAATGTCAATTAACTCAGAATCAATTACTTATTGATTACCAACGGAAAAGGTTATCTATCCTGCTTCCGTAATAAAAATTCAGTATGATTACGTCTAATGTTTTCTCGAATAAAACAATTACCTGCAAAGCTTGAACATTTCTTTCCAGCTCATTTATGTACTGAAGCTTCCGGACCCGAGATCGTTGAGCAAATTGTCTGCATAGAGCAATTAAGCTTTAACCTCGCAAATGATGGATCATGGATGAACAATTCATTTTTCTGGAGCTAAATGGATTCAATTAATAAATAGCCAACATTTAAAAACAGTTTACGGTTTCTTCTGCTGCACAAAAATGCAGAATCTATCTTTAAGAGAAACAAAACATCAGTGACTTCTGGAAGTTTACCCAATGACCTAAATGGCTAATCATCTGTACTGAAAGCACAAAGAGCCCCCCTCCAAATCATATCTAACTGATGTAATTTCATTGATTTGTTTAAACAAACGTGTTACTTAGAAAAACAAATTTAGGGAACATGAAAGACATCTCGAAAACAATTAAAACATAGAAACTATCCACAAATAAAACAAACTGAGATCTAAATATTAACAGTCATCTTCGTTATCTTTGTTAAAAACCCAATACTGCTGACCAAGGTATGCCGTATGCAAACATCAGATCAGTTACGTTGATTCATACACCACTACTAGAATCCTTTTGACTTCTACAGGTTCAAAGAGAAAAACTAATTTAATCATATGGTCACTATCATAAGACTGGTAAATTGTTAAGACCAAAAAGGAATGTTAAAACAACACATCAATACGAGAAAAATTACAGAAATCAAAGGAACCTAAATGAAAAACATACTGTTTAGCTCGCTTTGAGTCATTCTCTAAAGTAGAAGACTTCTGTTGAGAGCCATCACTTCGTTCAGTTGATGCTTTCGAATCATGTTGGCCCGATTCAAGTTGATCTTTTCGGTCACTAGCTGAGGAGGGAAGAACATCAACTTCTTGTGAAGCAGATGCAGACACAGGGTTGCGTGAAACAGTACTCTCCCTCGCGGAAGAAAAAACACTAGTATGACTTGTGGTATTCGAGGAAGGATCCCAAGCCCGGTTTTTTGCTTTATTGAAGTTCGCATCAACATAGAAAGACGATTGTCTAGCATCCTTCTGATACTCAAATTCCTGAGACCCCCACATGGGTATCGGCGCCATATTTCTATATCTACGGTCCTCTTGGACTAAAAAATCTACACTTGAACCATTAGCTACATCTATGTATGCAAAAGAGTCACTAGATGAGCGCCGATGACCTCCTTTACGAACAGGGGTATCAGGTTCATTAAGGAGATCGTCAAGCCAAGAAGGCTGCTCATCCATGACAAGTGTCTCCGAGGAGGTTCTCTGATGATGCGAGCTTCCCTCGTTAGGCTTTTGCACGGCCTTTGACCCAACAATATTGCCCGGAACATAATCCAAATATGATGGGGGAATGCTAGAAAATGGAATCCTGGGAGGAAGCAGAGCATGCTTGCCATTGTACATCAGGCTTTTTACGTTTGATGAGTTGGGATTCGCCATGGTTTAGATAACCAGCAATGTCAATGAAGAAGTATCTACAGAATAAAAGGAGAAAATTAGAAGGATAACATAATAGTAACAGCAAAACCAGTGCATCAAGCTAGAATCCCACAAGGTGAAATTTGCACGAGGAGCCATATTATTGAAACTGCCACGGCGTCAATCATAAAGTAACGAAGGAGAATATTCCTTAGTTTCTAACCATTTCAAACCAAGCATAATCATAAAACAGGAAAAGGTAATCATGTACTAATGGAAATCAACATCCAATGCTACAGAGAGAACGAAAATGTTTGCAAGTTTGTGATACCCATCACAGATGATGCTTAGCCAAAGCGATGCTTATACTTAACACAAGATGAAGGGAAACTAGGGGAGGTCATTGGACACTGATAGAAATACCCATAACAGGAATACTGAGACCGAGATGATCGATCCTTCACATAAACTGATAAACAGAGCCTTTGTTGCTGCGACACCAGTACAACTGCCAATTTGAGGAAGCGACCGCAATATCCTACTTGGGTTGATTAAGTTTAATCGTAATAGGGCAGATTTTCTTCTCTGACCACACCTCAATTTATGGTCGAAAAATATCGTCTTGGAATCTCACTCGACAAACTACCCCAAATTTAACAACAATACCCACTTCATCCACTTATTTCTCGTAACATGACTATACAGACACGGTAGCTTCCATATCTTTGCATCACCACTTATCTCCCTCAGCAGATTACCTCAAAATCTTACAGTACAACCCACCAAGTAAATCACCATTCGAAAACATTCAATAGCAATTCACCATTCCGTCCCACAATCTAAGATCCTCTTCAGTACCTAGCCCTCCATAACGCTAGCATATCGAATTCGCAATGCATCCTCTTCGATAAACATAAATTCCTCACAAGAAAAAGCATATTAAAAAAAAACTAAAAATTTACTCATCCAGTTGGCTAATCACATTGTCTCAGATCACAATCCAACAATTTCAGAAAATTCGAAACTCGAAATAATAACAAATAAAAAAAGAAAAAAACTTGGCACGATAATACCCAACTTCAAGTATTAATTTTTTTTTCTCTACCAACCAAACAAAAAACTTAAATAAAATGCAAATCGTAAGAGAAATTTAACAAATCACGATCAGTTTTCTGGGTTACCTTTTATTCTTCCTAGAGAGACAATTAAATTGGAGAGATCCCCAAAAGCAAGAGAGACCGACCAATAACCAAGTGAAGATCTCTCTCTCTCTCTCTCTCTGTCTCTCTCTCTCTCTCTCTCTCTCTCTCTCTCTCTCTCTGAGGAATAGGGCAAAAAAAATTGCAACCCTTTTGGTATGTTTCAGCAGGATTCTCTGTATTGTCTCCACCTTCCTCGTTGAAGGAAGAACTGAATAATAATAAAAATAAGAATAATTTTTATTGTTCTTAATATTATTTGGCTGGAAAATGCTTTAAGACAGGTATTTATTATTTATAATTTTGGCCACTAACTATATTAGAGAGGGAGGAGGAGACAGAGCTATGGATGATTTGTAGCCGCATGTGGGTCTTTGTATTTGCCCGAATTTTTTAATTCTGTTTACTTATTTTTTTAATTGTGTTACTTTGGATTATATTGCATTGTTGCTCGAATATCCCTCCCATTAATGTTCCCATTTCCAAAACTTGGCGTTTCGGCATTTTCCTCTCGTGTCAATATTCTGAGCAGGGATCTGTGATTCTATGTCTCGGATTAATTCGTACTAATCTAAATTCGTATTTAATTTGTTATTAGACAAATCGATGATGATTAATATTATTATAATTTTAAATTTGTCCAAAATTGAATCAGCTAGATAGTCCTAAACTTACTAGATTGATGCATGTATTACGGCATAAAATAAGGTTGTCTTACTAAAATATGTTGCAATTTGCATTTATCTGATTACTTATGATGTCAATCTCTTTTATCTTATTCTCATAAATGAAATTCTCATAGCTTAATCTAAAATAATTCATAAACTTATAACAAAATGCAAATTCATGAAATATATCTGATTTGATTCATCAAAAATTAATTCAAATTTGAATTAATTAATATAAATCAAAATTTAATTAAGTTCTTCATTAGACGAATAGTAAAAAAAATAAGTTTTTATAATTTGAAAAGACAAATTATAATTGGGCAAATTACTTTCTAGTCTCTGCACTTAACATAATTCTTCTATCGAATCCCACTTTTCTCATAAATGAGTAATCCATCCCTGTTTTATTTAAAAATGATTGTCTCGGGTTCCCACCGACCAAATCCGCCTCTTTTTATTTTTTGTCATGTAAAATGACATTTTTACCCTTCACAAAAAGACAAAAATAATGACTCTTTTGTCTTTTTGTGAAAGGGTAAAAGAGTCATTTTACATGTAAAAAAATAAAAAATGAGGTCAACCAAGAGATGGGCAAAGAAGGTGAGGTGGTGACGAAGGAGGCGTGGTGGTGGGAGAGGAGGCCGAGGGAGGTCGTTGCCGAAGATGAGGTTGTCGGGGAGGGAGAACGAAGGAGGGGCATAGTAGGCGAGGACAGCGTCGTCGGAGGTGCCGCACTCGGCGACGAAAGTGATGAGGCACAAAACACGCTAGCGGAGGAGGGGGAGGAGGGAGAGAGTAATGGAAGAGAGAGAGGAAGAGAGAAAGGAAGGATTGTATGAAAAAATATATAAAAATAATTGATTATTTTGATAATTCTCTCCCTCCCTCCCCCTCGCCACTTCAACACCTAGGTGTCAAGATAGTGCATTTTGTAAAAATTTCTGTTCGGATTAATGAACTTTCGAGTAAGAAAAATTAGAATAAAATAAAATTATAAGTACCAAAATAATAATAAAAAATATATATAAGTGATTTAATCTGTAACTTGTCTTGCCATCACAAATTTTGTATTTTGTGAAAGATGACGTACGACAAGTGGATAATTCCAAAATAGTCCAAAATTTAACTAGACAATAATCCAATCCGTCAACAAGCGAATTCGGGAACAACATTTATATGTGAGAACAAAGCACAAGTACTTCATTATAAAAGTATTATTAGTTTTTGTTTGAAGCATTATCACTCGGACCGCATAGCGCAGTGGATTAGCGCGTCTGACTTCGGATCAGAAGGTCGTGGGTTCGACTCCCACTGTGGTCGTTCTCTTTTTTATTTACTTTTTTAAATACATAAACAAATTTTCGATTCGGTAATTTCAACACCAGTCCATATTTTTTTTGGGAAAAGTCCATAGATGGTCTTGAGGTTACACATTTTTTGCAACGTAGTCCTGAAGTTATGAAACGACTTATTTGGTCCTGAGGTTACCCATTTTTTTGCTACAAAGGCTCGGATGACTTTTCGAGCCAAAAATTACTCCGAACCTAGAAATGACGTCGTTTTGTCGCTGACGTGGCACGCCACCACGCATTTTTTAACCCAGTTGGTATGCTTAGTTGGCAGAGATTAAAATAACAATTTTGGTATGTTGAGTTCCCGAGATCTAACGGTGAATCAGATCCGACCCAGACCTGGCTCTACAACCCGTACCAGGACCTGAACCTTCCAATCCAAAGCATGTACCGGGTCCCCACCTTGCCAGAGTACCTCTTTTCCGAGGAGGCCCAGCGCCAGCACCGCTCCAGGGGGAGAATCTCACCTTCTATACCGATACCGCCTACCTCGCCGGAGCCACCTCCGGTGCTGCCTACGACCTCATCGGCATTTCTTGCCCTTTGGAGCCCACCGACATCGCCAAGCTCAAGGTTAATCGCGTGCTAAAATTGTTTGGCCAGGCGGGGCATACTTGGGGTAACCGAATTGGGATTGTGGGGCCAGTGTATGCCGGGCTAGAGAGCGGGGTTGTGGCTGTTACAGATCGGGATGATGTTTGGACCAGCATTGTTGTCGAGCTTGGGACCGGGGTGGTGTGTCAGGCGGCTAAGGGTGTACGGTCTGCTACGGTGGCTGAGGCGCTCGGCGGGCTGGCCGCTGGGGCTGCTGTGGTGGGGAGGCAGGCGTTGAAGAGGTACGCCATGATCTGATGAAGAAGAAGAGTTATAAAGGTTGGATCTTTAGAGCTTTGAAGTTATGGGATTAATTGCTTATTGGGGTTCTGAGTTTTGACAGCAAAAGGCGGTAATCGCTTGTTTAGGGTTCGTAAAGTAGGGTTCATTGTGGGATTTTATTATATACTTTTAATTCTAGTTTAAGGGTTTCCATGGATAAAGGAAGTATAGAGGTTTCTCTCCTATGGTGGTGATGTAATTCGTCGACGCTATTGTTGGTCGCGATGATCATCAAATGAACTCTTGTTGTCCAAAATTAGTGTTGCCACTTGCCAGCTAATTTTTTTTGTGTGTATCGATTGCCCATTTTCTTCCCCAGTGATGCACTTGCATTTGTTATTTCACGAGCTGAGGGAGATGAAACTGAGGCGGAGGAGGGTGAAGAGAGAGAGAGGAGAGGAAGAAGAAGAGAGGGGGGAGAGAGAGAGAGAGGGTATTTTAAAAAAAATATAACAAGTAAGGACCAAAATTGTTATTTTAATTTCTGCCAACTCACCATACCAACTGGGTTAAAAAATATGTCGTGGCGTGCCACGTCAGCGACAAAACGACATAGTTTCTAGGTTTAGAGTAATTTTTGGCTCGGAAAGTCATCCGAGCCTCTATCGCAAAAAAATGGGTAACCTCAGGACCAAATAAGTCGTTTCAAGACCTCAGGACTATGTTGCAAAAAACGTGTAACCTCAGGACCATCTACGGACTTTTCCCTATTTTTTTCCATAACACATTTTCCTCTCGACATAGGCAAGAAGAAAAAAATATTTGATTTTATTTCATAAGGATTTGTATTTTATTTACTTTCTTTTACATATTTCAGTAAGTAATTGGTGTTTGACGATTTTAACCTTGGCTTTACTCCGAACCAACAACAATCATCATCATCAGCCAGCCCTAATCAACAAAACCATAAACCCTAGAAAGGTTTGGTTGAGCACCGACGGGATCTGAAGCGACGAGCATGGGGATGCAAGCTCTCGGCCTCCGGCGACTCCTAGCCTCCCTTTCTCCCCGCTTCTCCGGCCGGACGACGATTCAAAATCTCGGTCCCCGTCAAACCCTCGTCGAGCGATTCGATAACCAGTCTCGTTGTTTCTCCGCATCCAATTCTCCTCCTCGAGACCTACCTTTCTTCGCTACCCCGCCATCAGGTTCTCTCCGCTTCGATTTCTTTCGGAAAACCGTTTTGACATTGCTTTAAGATGATGATGTACTGTGAAGCATTTGGTCTTCTTCTCGTTTTGTTGATTTCGATTGGCTTATTCTTTTGGTAATCTTTGTTGTTGTTAAGATCCGTTGCTCGTTCGTTAAGTTTTCGCCTTTCGATGTCATAGGATAGTCTGAAATGTGACTTTGTTGGACTGCAATGTGGTTTTTTGTGTCCTAAAACCTTACCTTGCTCGAAGAGGACGTTCGATATGAGTTTGATGTAAATGGATTGTGATCTTTCAACAGACTAATCACTGATAAAAATATAGACTTGGAAAAAAATTCAAATGTTTAAGTAATGTCTCCAAACTATATGTATTTGGCTATATACTTGTTGAATTATCTTCCCGGTGACTCGAATGCACTCGCGTTATTGCCCATAACCATTTGCAGCCAGTGATATATCCCACTAGTTGTATTTCAAGTCATGTATAGACGTGCTAAGCTTTGTTAATTCCGTTCAATATTCTGTTCATAGACTGGATGAAAGGTCAGATAGGGCAGCATCATTTCATATATGATTAATCTGTGCTGTTGTCCTGCCTTCTATAACTATTTACCGTAGTTTATGTTGCTCACCCGTTGAAAGTCTGTGGTAGGTAAATCTGTTACTCACTTTGTAGTTTTCTTGACCTATTTCTGGTGAAATGTGATCGCCTGCCTTGCTTTGTAAATTTTCGGAGGTCGGAATTCATGATCATTATACGTGGACTAATTTGTGCAGCTCCACTTGATTGTATCAGTTTTAGATTGTTTTTCAACTTTATTATGCAGATGTTTTCAAGAGAATTTGTTTAACTTGTAGGTGAGAATGATTCGGATGCCCAAAAGATCTCTAGGCCTATGGATTTTGTTCGAGGGATATTAAGACAAGATGAGTCTCGGTTTGGTGGCTATGGTGCTGACCCAACTTCTTCTGAGCAAAATGCAGACTTCGTTCACATCAACATTAAGCGCAACAATACTTTTGTTACTATCACAGACTCGAAGGGAAACAAGAAATTCGGTACCTCAATGGGATGCGTGGACGAATTGAAAGGGGGTCAAAAAATGACCCGGTATGTGACTGAAGCAACAGCTGAGCATGCTGGTAGAGCAGCGAAAAACTTAGGATTGAATTCAGTTGTTGTGAGAGTCAAGGGCTTCACTTACTTCAGAAAGAAAAGGCAAGCAATATTGAGCTTTAAGGAGGGTTACGGTGGTCGTAACCCCATTGTCTCTATTGAAGATACTACTCGACGACCACATAACGGGTGTCGGCTCCCAAAGAAACGCCGGATTTAGACTTGCCTGTGTGAGCTACCGGATGCAAATGTTTACCTGGAAGTGCCTGCTTCGTGCAGATACTTTCATACGTGATCGGATGGCCTTTTTGTTGTCTGTAATAAGATGATGTTAGATCATCTACATTGCTGGAAAGGATTTGGAATTACTTTATTTCGGCTTACCTCATGCATCTGGGTGGCTTTAGATTAATAATCGAATCCAGTTCACGGAAAGAAGGGTGTCTGATGAGCTTAGGGGTGGATTACATAATTGGCGTTGATGTGATTACGGACATACATTGTGTTGCTCAATTTGGTGCTAATGTGCTATTTCTTTTTTCTTGGTAGCCTAATTTAGGACAGATCATGGTTTGGAAGGCTTTGGTTTGGCGATAGCATCCTTGGATGTATCATGTTCCAGAATCATTGCATCTGGATAAACTTGGCTTTAACCTGGTTCCAGATCCATAAAGATACATACACATATACATATATCTATAAACATATACACATATCTATACACATATTTCGTATTTACATGTGTTTTGTGTGTGTGTGTGTGTGTTTTTATCAAAATTTGTCAGTTAATCTGCTACTATATTAAACTCGTCAAATGAATCACGATGACAGCCTAGTGTGCTGTTGTCCTAGAAGTCTATTATAAAAACTAAGGCCTTGTTGGTTCACGCTCTAGAGACTAAATGTGAATAGAGTAGAAATGCAACGAGAATTAATTAGAGTTGTAAAGACAAATGAAGAGTAATAAACATATTTGTTTTATTAATAAGTTAGATCATGTGTTTTGTCTGTGGATGTTGGAAAGTAGGATTTGGAAAGTAGGATTCTCTCAAGTTGTGTTTTGTTTACAAAAGTTGTTATAATTGATTACACTTAGAAGATGGAAATTTGGTTCATAGATCGATCCAACGTCATGTGTTGAGTTTCTGGAGGTTGGAAGAAAATGGGGATCTTCAAATAAATGTTTTTTTTCTGTATTAAAATTGTGTGTTTTGCCTGAACCTCCGTTAATTCTTCTCAACATCTTATGTTCTTAGGCAAAAAGTTATTCGGAAATAGAAATTATTAACCAACTTATCATGTGTTCCTACAAAATTGTTAATTGCCATGCGTACCAAAAATCATTCGTCATTCCTAGAATAGTTAACCATAAATATCCAACAGGAATTAAATGTTTCCCATTTCATTACATCCCTCGCTCTAGCCAAAACCAAACACGCAGTAGTTTTCTTTCCTCCAACCTATTGAGTTGAGTACTTCCACTTTTGGGAGAAAAAATTTATCTTAGTACCTTAAGATTTATCACTGAATAATAGTATTCCAAAATTCACATTTTTGACTTTAAATCATTTCACAGTTGAAAAGACAATACGGTGGTACATTGGTCAAAAAAAGTTAAACCACGTCTAAGAAAACTAGATGAGATTATTAAGCTGAAACGAATCTCCAAGCATGGAAAACAGAATTCGAGGTATCAGGAGCAGAAGAGCCTCTTTCAAAGGCAACCATATAACTGATACCCCAAAGTTTAGAATCCCTCGCAGAAACATGAACAAGAAACGCTCATCAAAGAGACATGCTTAGTTAATCATCTGCATCAGAACTGAAGAACTCAAAAAGGGAAATATAAGGAAAATACTGGTGGCCAGAAAATGGAAACATAACAAGTTCCACGAAAATCCGCAGAAGCAGAACATTCTAAGAAGCAACACAATAAAGCAAATTCTGGATCTCCAAACACGAAATATCTAACACAAGTCAACCCTTGCTTGCATTTCTTAGTACAAACTACAGACAGAGAAGGTAGGCTATTTAATATTTACCGCCAGAACACCAAGGACCCAGGCAGAGCCATCATACTATGTCCTAGAGTTGCGATGAGTACCACCAGTGACCATCCAGGACTTTCTCTCAGTCGTAGTATGGAAAAACGACAATCAGTTGTAGTCTGACCGAACCGGTCTTACCCCAGGTTGCATGTTTTGCTGCTGCTCCATTTGAGAGAATCCTTCCTTTGGATAAGCCTGCCCATACCCAACTTGGCCATCAGAGCCACCAGGAGGGGAATAGTTTCTGTTATCCCTTGCAAAAGCTTGCTCGTGAGACCCATTCTGCTGCTGATTGCCACGTGGGAAGCTTCTTTGGTCTTGAGGCTGATAATTTGAATGTGGAACATGAGTATTATAATTGCTTTGGCCTCCATTCACCTGGTTATTGTCCCAACCTCCAGGAGCAAAATCTCGGTTTCCCGTTGGTATGCGTCGTTCTTGTACAGGGGGAATGAAATTTTGCTGTGTGGAAAAATTTTGTGGAGGTCCATGATCTCTTCTTTCGGGGAAACCAGAAGGACCAAAGTTAGAATCTTGTCGATGGAAGTTCTGAGGAGGACCAAAGTTGTTAGGATCTTGTCGAGGGAAATTCTGAGGAGGGCCAAAGTTGTTTGGATCTTGTCGAGGGAAGTTCTGAGGGGGACCAAAGTTGCTCGGATGTCCTTGCACAGGCATCTGTTGATTATATTGGGGGCTCTGGTACTCACGGGGATGATTTTGCGAGCTTCTAGGTTGATCATATCTTGGGTTTCTAGGTTGATCAAATCTTGGACGCCGATCACGTCTCTGAGGAACATATGGAGGAGGTCTAGGTGTGATTACACCATTTTCATACTTATCTCCTGGAGAATGTCAATGACTTAATCAGTGATATCATTTAGTGGACAAGATCAAAAGACTGATGATGTAACGAGGTTGAGAAGAACATCACATAAAAATATACATATACCTCCATATTCTTTGTTTACAGGATCTATATAGGAATCTGGCAAGACAAATACCACTCCTGGTACATCTGTGTTCAAGAATGCACAAGAAATTAGCATTCATTACCTGTTTAAGGACGAAGAATAAAAGCTGTAAGACCTTACTTGTAAACTTCTCTGACTCCGCTTCTGTCATGATAGCCTGAAAACCTTGATATGTGGTTGTGCTACAAGCGTACATCCTTTTTTTGGCTTCCTCAATACTGAAACATTATTTTCATTTAGGAGCAGACATATTTAGCTCAATTTCAACTATCATGATGGTTCTACAAATTTCGATTCTCAATTTCTCCAGGCTAACATTCTTTAACTTGATGTACAATGACAAGACTGATTCTTCTCTGTTCTATTTTTTTAAAGGAGAAGTTATGTGTGCCCTCTATATTTCATTCTTCACATTTAGTTTCATCAGCACTAAATTACTTCTCTGTTGACAATATCAGGAAAAAAATTTCTTAAATAGTGGTCTGAAATGGAAAAGGTTAAAAAAACAGCAACAACAACCATCAATACTAAGACATTATATTTATGCAAACATATTAAGCTCAATTTCAATAATGATGACAGTTGTACATCACGATCGACAATTTTAATGTAAAGTGACGAGACTTATTACTCTCTTTTCTTTTTTAAAAAAAAGGAGAAGAACCATTCCCTGTCTTCCATTCTTTGCTTATAGTTTCATCAGCACTACATTACTTTTCTGCTGATAGTATCAGGAAATCAAAGACAAATAGTGGTTTGAAAAGGAAAAGATTCAAAACAACAATAACAATAGCCATCCACAATGTTCAGACTTGTACGTTTTGCAACAAACTTTAAAGTCAGGTGATTATCACAAATATTGAAACAGTACACATGCCCACCAACAAAGAACCATTCAATTCTTTTGTTCAACCCCCAAACTTCTCAGCTTAATAGCCAATCACTAACAGGTAACACAAAGAAACTTTTGAAATCAAAAGAAAAACGAAGACCAGAAATGTCTACAATCACATAAAACTTTGAGATAGAATAGAGAACAAATGAGTTTAGTTTTAGATTAGTTGGATAATGAAAGAAAGTTCTCATGCATAACAAGAAAAGTAATCAAAATCCAATTCTGCTAGACTCAAATCAATCATCATAATGGCCAAACAAAGACACCACAAGGAAGTCGCAACAAATTGCCGACAAATTGCTCATATCAGAAATAGATGGATTCTGCTGATAAATTGCTTTTAAATATTAGCAACTCATAAAATTTGCAATCTGGTTTTAATTCCTCCTAACGGGATATTGGCAAATCGATAGATCAGTACAATGGTTCTCAAAGAGTCAAAACTTCATTTCCCTTGATCAAATAATCGTGACCGAGCAAAAAAAACTGAATTTTAAGATACGATAAAGCAATCACATCTCTATTCCTGCTTCCATTCAACTCGCGGGTTCCCGATACAATTCCCCTTTTCTCCTAGTTCCATTTGTCCTAGACAACGTACTACAAACTCTTTCGAGAAGAAAACGAAGAAACAACTTTCCTTTGGACTTCGAAAAGATCGGAAAAGAAAAAGAGATAGGGAGAGACCTGATGTTGAGACCTTGGGCGCAGATGCGTTCATAAGTAGCGACCATTTCTTCTGGGCTAGGTTTGGGATCCTTGGGGAAATCCACCGTTATGAGCCAGTGATTGAAATCGCAGCCTTCAAATAGAACCGTATCTTCCGTTATCTCGTCCCCCTCTTTGTAGAGCTTGAACTGCCTCCCTCCTCCTTCCGAGAAGAACCGAACGGACCGACCAAGCGGGACCACAGCTCGGAAGAGGGGCGACAGGGTCGGCCCCGGGAGAGTAATCGGAGATGGATATGTTGTTACTGGTGTGGAGAGGGCGCGGTGTAAGGTGGCGGGGAGGGAGGTGAGAATGCGCCTGAAGCGGAAGGTTTGAGTAGCCATGGATGGTCGGTGGAGGAGGGTTTATGGAGAGTTTTTGTTTTTCTGTTGGTTAGAAAGTAGCTACTCTTCTCTAGGGTTTAATACAACAACAAGCTAAGAGTAAGTGGGCCGCCCTTAACTCCCTTTCCTCAAAACAAATAAAATGTACAATTTAAAATGATATTGGTAAATTGAAATCGTAATTTTTTTTTAATTTTAAGTCCTATGCTATAACTATCAATCTCTTCCAAATTGTGGTCTGTTCATTGGTCAGACCGCTAATTAAAATCATAGTTTTGGAATATCGTCCAGCCAATTTTTTTTGCTTTTCAGGGTTTTTTATTGTTTTGCACCTCAACTCAATATATGTTAGTTGACATTTGCCCTCTTTTGGGTATTTTTTCTGAATAGGGGTGGGTTTGACCCAAAATAACAAAAATGAAATTGTTAAAAATTATTTTTTATGTTTGGAGTTGGATCAAATCCACGAGAAAAACTGCGGGATTGGAAATGCACAAAAACGCATACGTGTTTGCACAAAACTGCAAAAAATTATGGTTTTTTTTTTTAAATAGCCGCCCTCTTTCATAGAGGAAATCTATATCAATATGACTAAATTGACCATTTGTACTGTCCATTTGATGTTATATCTTTAATTTTGGTGTATATGTCAGTCACTACTTAAATAAAAAAAACTGACTTTCTTTAAATAAAACCATTTCGCCTCAGCTTGGTAAATCGATTTATCATCCCAGCTTATTACATCGATCATCTAAGTGTCGACAAGGTCGGTAATCTCACGTCAACCCAGACACGAAGGCTCACTTTTTCGTGTGAATATTTAATTTAGATAATTGTACTTAAATATATCCTACCTTTAAAACATCTAAGTCCTGACAACCCTTCGGGTTTTGCATATTTGGGACTCCCGACTTAGCATCTGTTAATAATATTTCGGTTTCCAATAAGAGCTTACGAGAAAGAAATTGCAGATAATAATAAATTAATAAGAAGAAGAAGAAGAAATGGGGCAACCATCAAAAGAACCGTGCAAGAAAGAAGCGTGTGACATCCAAGCTTGTCTCTCCAAGAACGGCTTTCTCCCACAAAGGTCTTATTAACTAACCGCTCCTTCCTTCCTTCCTTCCTTCCTTCGCTTGAATTATGCTCACTGCTTGATGGGTTGTGTAAAATTTCTGGTAAAGTTGATTACTTTATGATTAGTTTCGGTGTGATTATGAACCCTACTAATTGCGGATGCCCTTTTCGCGATTATGATCTAGCTTTAAGGTTTTTTTCCGACGAGGATTGAACTCTGAACCCCGTCAATTAGGCCTAATGGCCTTTGGACTTTTATGATGATCAAGGAAAAGATAAGAAGGGGAAACTGTGAAGTTTATGAATGCATGCAAGAGTTATTAAAAGCCGAACTTGGGGAGGGGAACTGATGCGTCGATGTGATCGATCGAAAAGAACGGTTCTTTGGTTATAATTTGTACATAGCTGAACGTGCAGCGGGTAGGGGTGATGGAATCTAGTGTTGGGTTTTAAGTACAAAAGATATCTTGTATCTCTATTCCAATGGCATTTTGTAGTTTGAACATGACGGTGACGAGCAGTAACTAGTGTGGATGGTGCAACAAAATCTTAATGCTAGAAAGTGGTCTGATAGGGATGGAGTGTGAAGGTGGATTTTAAAAGAGTTTTCTTACAAACTTGTTGTAATGCAGCCTCGTATTTTGTTGTTATAGGTGATTGCGCAAAATGGTTTCGGTTGCTAGAAGGCAAAGGATATTGTTTTGATCCAATTTCCTTTAACTTCGGTGATTTCTGGGTCATAGTACAAATAGAGCCTATGTTTTCTCCATTCCTGTTTTATTTTCCTTCCAAATTGGTGCAGTCATGCATTACAAATCTTTGGTGACTGTAACTGCATTCGTTCATGGTTAAGACGTGTTATATTGTCACAATTGACCTACACATGATTGGCTCTAACTTAAACTCATTTCATTGAATTATTTCTCATGTTTTTGCCTCGAACACGTGTGTTCATCTTTGATGCTGAAACTTCTTAATGTTATTGAGACCATTCATTTTTCAGTAGCTTAGAAGTCCTCTTATAGCTGTTTAAAGACCTCGTTTGGCTGCAGATTTTTTATTTGAAACATCTGTAAGACTCACGTGCTGTTTGTTTGGTCATTTACCTGATCTTTACTCTGTCTTCTTGGTGCTTGCAGGTGCCTTAGAGTGATTGAAAATCTGAAATCTTGCTGCGAGAATTGTGATTACAAGTCGACGCACTGTGCTTCTCTTTCTGGTCTCCTAAAGCAATGGTCTCCCAAAGAAAAACCCAAGACCAGCGTGCAGCCATGATGTCAAATTGCTGCCACCTTCCGCTGTACACATTTTCTCCCTGTTTCTTTCAACAATAGTATATCAGATGTAGGACCCTCGCACGGTTTCAAATTGAGCTCCAGGGGGAACGCTCACTCGAGAAATCTGAGTATCCGGTGGAGGTGGTTCTACTAATGATCGGAGAGAAACAACTGATGTGTGTCCATCAGAAATAATAAATCGGCGATATTGAAGCATCTTGATATATCAAACCACAACTACATCATGTTCGATACAGAGGCCTGTAGCATATTAGAGGATCGTGTTACTTTCGGCTGACCTCTTACGAACATCATTGATCTTGTAATCCAACAAAAAGATCTGGCCCTTGTACTGAGAAATATTAATGTTCCTATCTAGTTTAATATGTCAAACAAATGCTTTTTTTTTTTGCTTTCTCTTGCTCTAGAATAAGATGCTTCCTCTCCTGCATAGATTGTTCTTGCGGCCGAGATTACTGTCTATATGAAGTTTGTAGCGGACCAACCAACTTCGTACCAATGCCATTGATGCTCAAAGCCTCTGGCTCCTGTACTACTTACTCCAGTGTTGTGACTTGTGACTTCATTAGTTCATATGGCACTGAACTGGAAGATGGGGGGTGGCCTCTGTTAGCCATTATTTGCTCTAGAATGGGTTGAAGGACATATAAAAGGATACGAGACGTTCCTGCCAAGGACGGTACACGTGAGGCGATAATACAGCATCCTATCCGACAGCTTAAGCCACGGCACGAAAGTTTAAAAACACAATTGCCAGTCCCTACAATCTGTTCTATGCACTATGATTCCCAGCAATGTGGCTCGAGTCCTCAAGAATTCCAATGCCTTCCGAATACCTCATCCCTACAGCCAAAAGTGCCATCCTCTTGCATGGTCTTACCAAGTAGTCGGTTTCTTGAAAAAAAGGTTCATTAACAAGAGAAGATTAATTTCGCACATAGTATGGCAACAAAATAACAAACCTGGCTCATCCAGTACAATTGTTCAGATACATATCTATCCAGGTTCATTGTTATCCCAATCTATCTGAAATAAGCCATAGCAAGTGACCTCCCAAAGCCTAAACTTTCTTTGAGATTTAACTGGTATACACAAATATTTTCAGAGAGAGCGAGCGATGCTTTGCCATGATAGGCAAATTTCACTGAATTCTTGGTGAGCGAGAAATACATTTCCGTATTCAGTGTGCTTAAACGTATACTGCCGATCTTTTCCGACAACATGCAGAGGTGTACAGGGCAACAGCTGAATGTTAGTCTTGTAGAGAAGCCCTATCGACAAGAAAAATCTCACACCTCGTGTTTCTCCATGCGTCCGGGAATCAATATTAGAGGAGCTCACGTTCAAACCACTTATCGCCTTCCCAACCCCTCCCAGGAAACAGGACAAGCATGACAATGACAAAAGCCAGTGAAAGAAAGTCGGTCAACTTGAATTTGTTCTACTGGTGTCCTGTCGCCTTAGCGGGATGCCTTCTTGACCATATCCATCATCATCTGCATGTTTCGGAAGCCGCAAGGGTAAAGAACCTGAACCTGCATTTTTTATGATGAGAATTACTTGCCGAGGCCTCAAACTTGACAATTGAGAGGTACATCCCGATTTTATGAGACAAATTGATCCAGACCTAGCTATATGATTGCTACTAGTTCTTGTTTGAAAAGTTTAACACCACAGAAAGAGCTGAGCTATAAGAGGCATAACCAACATACCATCAACCATATCTTTTGTCTTGTGAAGAAGAAAAGTTCCAGAGAGAATAGTCACAAAGCCACACATTTCCGTCACAATCTGCGTTGGGGTCTGTCTATCCCAATCCTGAAAGAAGACAATAACACCACAAAAGCTGAAACAATTAATTTATCTTCTAGAGCTGTCGACCATTAAAGACAGTAGAAAAATATCGCCCAAAGGACCATAAAAGTCAATATCTGCAAGTTTAGAACTCTGGAGGGGATAAAGACTCCCAGTCGGAAGTAGAAACAGGGAGCAGTCCCATGAATTAACTTTCAATTTGTCAACTATCATAACACTCAAGGTCAACTAACCACGACTCAAAAATAAAAGCTCTAACACCCACGAAGTTACATACTCAGTTACTAAACTTCCCAATATATGCATTATGCCACAAGGAAATAGGCTCGTCATCTTGCAATAACATGGTAAAAGCACTATCACATCTCCACATTGACAATTCTCTGTGTCAATTATCATCATAAGCACAGAATCCAGAGAAAAGACGGCATGTATATGAAAAGTCATCAATTAGCTGGCAATAGTATAGAATAACCATATCCAGATTGAATCGCGGAGCCCAATGAAGTAGGAAAAGAACCAACAAACAATTACATGTTAAGAACTAAAAACAAGATGTTAAAAATCCATAAGAGATCCCCTACACTAATAAATATAACAAATATTTACCTTGAACATTATTACACTAGCCAAAATCGTAAGTGATGTGAACATGACGTAATAAATTGGAGATACAACAGCAGTGTTGAATGTATCCAAGGCCTGCAGTCAGACAATTGGGGCAAAAGTAGGTCAGGAAAACATCTGTAGGCAATTATCAAAAGCATTGTTAAATCTGTAGATAATTTCATATTACAAATAGGAAAAATGAGTTTGTTTGTAGAAGTCTGACACAACAGCAAGAAAAATTCAAGGTAGATTTCCATATTTAGGCTTCTTTTTTTCCGAAATTGGTTCTACTTTCCAGTGTTTGTTTGCAAGTTGGATACTTAATATATGATTCAGTTGTATTATCCTAAGGTGAACGTTTTGTAATTTCAAAGGATTCCTTAAATTTAACAACTTGTAACTAAATTTGATTTTAAATATCTTTCACATAACAAACATTGCAGATATACAAACAAACAAAGGAAATACTGGCCAACAACATTTTGAAACATCATCCAAACAACAGAACATAATTAACGTTCCCAGAAAACGAAATACACTGAAAAGTTTTTCATATTGTTTTACGTATAACAAATGTAAAACAACTAGCTGGGTGCTGAAAATATTTGCAGTAGCATAATATGACAAGAATGATAAGGATCTCGACAAAAAGCACCGTAGTGAAAGAACATTATTGTTACGAGACAATAATCAAAGTGGCTACCTTGTTCAAGTAATTCATTTGAGTGAGTACACAAGTAAGTACAACGACGGTGAAGGCCCACGTTTCAGGATATATTAACTGATTCGTTCCTGAAAATGTCAACTTAAGCGCAATGCCAAGAGCTTTCACACTCATGACCTGCCAAAAAGGTGGTCATATTAACATAACTAGACCGCTTAAAGAGGAGATATCATCAGGAAAATAAAACAGAGTAAACAATGGAAAGAAACACACCGATAAGGAGCCAACAAGAGAACAGATCCCAATGTAAACCATTATATGTGTTTGCCCATAGTCGGGGATAAATTGGAATATGAGAATGAATACAGCTGTCAAGACCAAAGCAGCATAGAACAGGAATGCTGGATAGAAAAATTTAGACAACAGTTTAGTTCATACCCTAGCATCTGACAAGATATTCCTAAAAAATGACTCTTGAATTCAAGATAAAGAGACATTCCGTACCAGGCTCAGTAGCAAGATTCCAGACTTCTCTCACAGAATCAATCTCTCGCTCTTGAGGAGCATGCAGAACAATGGTCGTGGAACCCACCACACAAAGGATGCAACCAAGGATCCCAAAAATATGCAGCTTTTCCCGAAGAATAACATGTGCAAGGGCCGCACTGCAGAAATAACAAGATGTTCGGAACTCAATTACTCTTAGGCAGATAATACTGAAGATATCATCAGTACAAACCTGATAATAATGCTAAGAGCTCCAAGTGGAGTAACCAGTATAGCTGGTGCAAAGGCGTAAGCTGCAAAGTTGGCAATTTCTCCAACAATCACTGTCAAACCAAAAGGAAGCATCAGTATTCATTTAGAAAAAGTATCTCAGCGCAAATTCCATATCGATATGGCATCTTAAAATTTTGATAGGAAGTTCTAGGAAAAAAAATATACGAATGAAGAACTGAAATGAGTAGTTCCAGATTCAAATCAACATACTTGTAATCATGCCGACCCACCAAAGAGGTTCATACAAATATGAATAACCGCCGTTACCTGTTAAGGAAACCAAAGCTATATCATTAAAACA
Source organism: Hypericum perforatum (assembly GCA_012979155.1). NCBI lineage: Eukaryota > Viridiplantae > Streptophyta > Magnoliopsida > Malpighiales > Hypericaceae > Hypericum > Hypericum perforatum. The sequence goes on from SOPF01028568.1 coordinate 835,382, forward strand.
GTCAAATCATACAAGAGGATAACACGAATATTCATTCCCATCCAACTGCCAAAACATCTTTCTCTTAGTGCATGAAGCCTTAAGCAGCCGAAGAGACACGAAACTAATAATCTCTGACGAACTTCAGTACTACAATTCTTCGTCCCATTCTCAATCACATAGGTGCAACACAATTCTAAGCAACAAAACTGCATCAAACAACCCGAAGCCCTCGACAGGGAAAACTGAGATCACCCAAGAACTCAAAAGGATACCACCCAGTGAAGTGCGCGGGTAACTCCAACAGCTCACTCTTAACAGCAAATTTCAAGACCCACCAAGCAATTTCACCAAATTACCAAAAACCCACAAAAGCGGAGGCCAGTAAGTAACAAAGAAGTAACCTGCGCGTAGGCCGGACGCGCCGGCCTTCTTGAGGCCCTTCTTCTTGACGATGAAGCTGGCGCCGATGAAGATGCTCGAAGACAATGCCATAACTAAACCCTTGACGTTATCAGCCGACATTCCCTTGTACGAGTCCCTCCAGCTAGGACTCGCACCCTCCATCTTCTCCTCCTCCTCCTCCCCTTTTTCCTTCTTAAATAATTTAATAACAATAATAATATTATCTCCCTCTGTAATTTCCCCTTTAAGAAAAAAAGGGGGGAAACGCGTGCCCTAATATTTTACGGAGCCAACGGGGCTTGCTCTCCCGGGCGAGAATGACGGAAATGCCCTTCCGCTGACGGTTGGGGTTCCGGGTGTGGGGGGAGTGGCAACGGGCGGGCTAACCTGGATCCAATCCACAGAGAGAGAGAGAGAGAGAGAGAGAGAGAGAGAGAGAGAAGATGAAATTAAATAAAAAAACGAATAAAAAAATAAAGAGAAAAAGTGACAGAGACGGGGTATTGAATATACGGATCGAAGATGCTAATCAAATTCCAGTACAATAAAATAAAATAAAATAAACGTTTGAGGTATACAATAAAATAAAATAAAATAAAATAAACGTTTGAGGTATACAATAAAATAAAATAAAACTACATTTTATGACCATGAAATATCACATTTTTTTACAATTTGGACTACGTAGTATCAAACAAGTTCAACCAAATTATTTGAATTTCTATTATGCTACCATCCTGCTCAGTCTCATCCGGTCTTAGCTGAAGTGTCAAAGTTATTGAGTTGGTATTATTTTTGGTTTCACTAGACGTTTGTGTCTTTAACAATTTCAAAAAAAAAAAATTCCTACAAAGTTTTTACCATATCCATCTCCTTCTATTCCTCCTTCGGCAACACAGATAGGGGGCATAAAAGTTACTTCCCTTGTTGTGACCCGATACATCTTATTTGACTTATGCATACTAATAATAATAATAATAATAATAATAATAATAATAATAATAATAATAATAATAATAATAATAA
>SOPF01028568.1:836801-923772 GCA_012979155.1 Hypericum perforatum
AATAATAATAATAATAATAATAATAATAATAATAATAATAATAATAACAATAATAATAATACGCTTTGAATACACATTTTATCTGTCTGATGCATAATAACCTTGCTCTACTTTGAGGAGAGGATAGCAAGCGAGTGTGTTAAAACAAGTTGTAAGTTTTGGTTGATTCTTGGGTTGTGGGTGGTTTTTTGTATCATCGGTGTTTCGTGAGTTGGAGAAGTTACTTATTTTTGTTTTTTTGAAGAGTATATAGAATATTTTACGTGGCAAAAAAAATTTATTGTTGATACTATTCAAAAATTTGAGATCAATATCTAAAAAAAACAAATGATAACAATAAAAATTTCAAACATTAAGAATCATGTCCGTAACTATAACATAGACGAAGAATCCAAATGTGATTTACCCTATATTAACCACACACAAAAAACAAGTTTTATTTTTGGTCGATTCTTAGGTTGAATGATTTTTTTTGTGTGTTTTGGTGTTTCACTGTGAATAAGGCAATTCTTTTTGGAATTATATTCAGTCTTATATGTGTAAAATCATACATGACCATTCTGGAGTCAAATTAAACTAATCATACACTTCTTCTTCTTTTTTTCTTCTTCTTCTTCTTCCTCTTCTTTTTCTACTTCTTCTTCGTCCTCCGATAGAACGTATTTGGGGAGAGAGAAATGAGGAAGAGGAGAGCTACCTCGCATCTCCCTACCACTGTCGCCATCATATCGTTGTTGCCCAGCCACTAGTCTAACTGATCAAGGTCGAGCCATGTCGCCCTAACTCTCGCATACCGTTCGAGGAGAATGAGTGCTTGAAGAGAGAGAAGGTCCAACCAGAGAGAGAGAGAGTTGATGGGAGAGAGAAAGAAGAGGGGGAAGAGATAAATAGAATCAATTTTCGGTTGCTGTTACACTATTTTTGTTTGGTTACTACAATTTTTTAGTTGGACTATGTATGTTCAAATGGTCTGGTCATGTATGTTCAAATAGTTTGAACATGCATGTTCTAGTGGTTCGCTCTGATATGTTCGGGTGATTGTTCTGATATGTATGAGTAGTTCGCTCTGATATCTTCGAATAGTTTGTTCTAATATGTTCAAATAGTTTTGCCAAGTACGTTCAAATGGTTTGAACATGTTCAAATGGTTTGGCCAAACAATTTGAACATTCATTGACAAAACATTCGAACGTATGTTAGTAAACCATTCTAACATATGTTGAGAAACCATTCTAACATAGGTTGAGAAACCATTCTAACATATGTTGGAAAATCATTCTATGTTCGAAAATCACTCTAACATATGTTGGGAAAACCATTTGAACATTCATGACCAAACCATTTGAACATTCATGACCAAACTATTTTTTTTTTTGGTGAACTCATGACCAAACTATTTGAACATACATGACCAAATGCAGAAGAAAAAAAAATTAAAGATAAATAATCAAAAATTAAATTGATCATTAAATAACAAGTAGCGCCACTCTCTTTCTTTTTGTGTCCTCCACCCATTCCATTCCATTTTTTCTTTTCTTTTTGTTATTTTCCTTTTTTTTTTTGGTGTTTCCTATTTTTTTTTTATTCTATCCGGAATGATCCTGAAATCTGTTTTACAAGACCAAATCTGGTCCCAATTTTTTTAGTTTCTTTTAAGGATATACAATTTATTTTATGGAAAAAAATTAATTACTAAAGTTATTCAAAATTCGAAACTAACATTTAAATTAAAAATCAAAGATGACAAAATAATCTTTCACAACACAGACTAATGATAAAAAAATTTAAAGGGAATGAATATCCATCCCCACGGGCAGAAGGATTAATCAGCGTCATCCGAGTCCACGCCGACACTCTCACAGTCTTCCTCCTCCCCCAACTCTTAAACCCTTTCTTTCTTTCTTTCTTTCTTTCTGTGTGAGTTTAATTCCGACCAACCAACACCATCGAGCCGCCATGTCGTCGTCTTCCTGTTCTCCCTCATCTTCCATCTCTCTCCTCCTCCAGCCGCCGCATTTCCCCTCCTTGTTCCCTTCTTCTTCCCCATCCTCGAAGCTCCCTTCTTGGGGCTCTGCCCCGACGTCGTCCGCTTACTTTCGGGGCGCGCTCCGCTGCTTGCGATCCCAATCCGAGGTTTCGGTCGTCAACGGGAGGCTCGACGGCCGGGCTTCCGAGCGGCACGAGATCCGGCTTGGCTTGCCCAGCAAAGGCCGCCTCTCTACCGACACTCTCGATCTCCTCAAGGTTAATTCATTTCTCAATTAATTATTATTATTATTATTAGCTATATGAATTAGGGTGTGTTTTAATTGGAGAGAAGGGAAGCTTAGTGTTGGAGTTTTAATTCTTGTTTAATGTGATTATCTTATCATCTGTTTTGTGTGTGCTTGGTTTGTGTTAAGGATTGTCAATTATCGGTGAGGCAAGTGAACCCGAGGCAGTATGTTGCAGAAATCCCACAGGTTTACCTCCATTCTTACCTTTCGATTGTATTTCCATGGAATGTATTGCATCCTAAAATCTCGGCTTTTCTGCTGTCGGCTGAGCTCGCTTGCGGTTTTGCTGATTATAGTTCTATGTTTTAATGCCACCGAAGTTAACAGTGCGGTATCAATTGGAACTCTCGGATTAAATTATTATGTTCTGATGATAGTTCATTTTCTTTTATTAATGAGCGTTGACTGGCTCTCTTGTTTCGGAAGGGAGGGGAACAACAACTTCATCGGATAAAGATACTAGCTGTCTCTTCATATCAAAAACCCATTCAACTCTTTCCAATCGCTGGATTTATTCCATTGAAAGTGCCGGAATTTGGTTCTCTTAGAAATAGTTTCTGGCTGCTGAATGAAGGGGCTCAATGTGGTTTGCACAAGTTTTATATCTGAATTTCAATTATAATTCGGTTTCATAGCAATTTTATCAACTAGCTATGTTAAGTCAACATTTTGCTTTAATTAGTGTCTTTTTCAATTATTCTTACACAGCTCTCCAACTTAGAGGTGTGGTTCCAACGACCTAAAGACATTGTCAGGAAGTTGTTATCAGGAGATTTGGACCTTGGAATTATGGGACTGGACACTCTCAGTGAGTATGGACAGGTATTCTGGTCAACTGGAGAGTTCCATTTCTAATTGTTGTTTTGTCCATTTTATAAATTAGATATCCGCTTATATGTAGTCATTCAGCAGCTTGATTGATGTTGATACGTGGTAGTATCTGCTACCTCAAGTATTTTGCAATTTTATACGAAACTTCAGGTAGGCATACTGAATTGTGGCGTAGGCAAAGCTGTTATTTGTTTCAGTTTCTGATCAGTAGTAGTGGGCTTCTGTATCGTTAACATCTATCCACAGTAAAGGAATGAATACTATTCATCTGTTAGCTGATTGTTTTGACCGAAGTTCAGTAGTCATTTCGTCATGGTTGAAAAAAATACATACCCCTCTGTCTGCTCCTTTTCCACAAGTTTTCTCTTTCAAAATAAAACCCAAAGAGGACAGAGCAGATCATTCGTTCTCTCTGGGACTTATATTCTTCTGGTACCGCCTCATTTTTCTGTTATTAATTAAAGGACATAAGAAACTGATCCCCTGCGATGTGATGATGGCCAGGGTAATGAAGATCTGATTCTTGTTCATGATGCTCTTGAGTATGGTGAGTGCCATTTGTCTGTAGCGGTAAGTTTTCCTCACCACACGTTATCATGATATAACAGTTGTATCATTAAGCTTTTCTGGTTACTATGTGCGATCTTGTTTATTGTTTCAATAAATTTCAGATTCCAAAGTACGGGATCTTTGAAAATATTAATTCAGTAAGAGAACTGGCAGAAATGCCACAATGGACAGCTGAAAAACCTCTTCGAGTTGCTACTGGCTTCACTTATGTAAGATGTAGATTGTGTATGAAAGTTTATCAACATGGAATCTTTCTTTGCAGCCTCTATCTAGGCCCTAAGTTAAATTGTTTTGCCTTTTTCCAGTTAGGCCCTAAATTTATGAAGGATAATGGGTTGAAGCATGTTACTTTTTCAACTGCTGATGGTGCATTGGAAGCTGCACCCGCGGTGAGAAATTGTCCAAACTTGATCGATTCCACTAGTTTTTACCTCTTTATGCTTTCAGCAGCCACGTTATAGGTTTATTTATGCAAATAGATGTTTTTCATGCTGGAATAACAGGGCAACTATTTAGTCTCGATTTCTGCACAAGTTAATTTTGTCCAGTACTAAATCAAATGTGGTTTTTATGTTGACCCAGCACCTACTGTTTCTCAAAGGGTAAACTGTAATAGCAATTATTTGAAGTCATTTTCATCCTAAAATTCTTCTTTCAAGTTTCATCTACTCTCTGTGGTGCCTCATTATTTGAATTCACCTCTCCAACATATATATTATATGTTCTCATGCCTGCCTTTCTAGAGTTCTATTTATTAGATGAAAAAGTTCGTTGTGTCAGTGGTTGGTCATTGATGAGAAAAAGAGCTGTAACTTTCTTAATGGCTAATGCAATATTTGCTACTTAGCTTGAGACATCCAAAGGTGGATAGGTGTTGTTCCTTTCTTCTATTGTGCATTTATACTTGTTATTTTGAACCTAAAATTTTCAGATGGGGATAGCTGATGCTATTTTGGATCTTGTCAGTAGCGGGACAACTTTAAGAGAGAATAACTTGAAAGAAATTGAAGGCGGAGTTGTACTTGAGAGCCAGGTAACCCATAGAATGCAACATTCTCTCATCTTTAGTGGATATTATTTTATGTCAGAAGAGTGCCTGAGACCTTATGGGTTGTGAACTTATGCCCCTTTTGGCTTTACTCCTATTGGCTCTTGCACTTGAGAAGTCTCGAGCTTGCCAGTTCAATCACCTACTTTAGGTTTTATGTTTACCTCTTATAACTTCTCTTACCTTAAATGTGTGCTCTTTTTCCAGGCAGTTCTTGTGGCAAGCAGGAAATCGTTAATACAGCGAAAAGGTGTACTAGACACAACTCATGAAATACTCGAGAGGTTAGAGGCACATTTGAGGGCAGCTGGTCAGTTCACGGTGAGAAACTAAATATGCCCTTGTTTTGTTCTATAGACCCTCTCTGTCTCTCGTCTGCCCGTCCGCCCACCAATTCTTTCATTTTCAATTTTGGCAGGTGACTGCAAATATGAGAGGCAGTAGCGCTGAGGAAGTTGCCGAGCGAGTTTTGAGTCAACCATCTCTATCTGGATTGCAGGTGCATTTCTGTCTATGAATAATATGTGACAACATGCTTCGCGTCCACCATTTGTACTTGTTAGCATAGCTTATGCTTTCCACATTTCACAATGCTTCCGGCTTTTGTAATGTGACTTCCACCTTAGTCTCTTGTGCCTTTTATAGGAATCATATACCCGGAGGATGCTGAATCACAAATCAATAGGTTGTAGGTCTGACCTGAGTTTTCAAGCTGATGCATTCTTTTCTTGGTTCTCTGCAGGGTCCTACTGTGTGTCCAGTTTTCTGTAAACGCGATGGGAAGGTCATCTCCGACTACTATGCTATAGTGATATGTGTTCCAAAGAAGGCACTTTACAAGTCTGTGCAGCAGCTGAGAGCGGTAAGTGTTTTTCTCATCCCGAAATGAGGAAGATTTCTCTCCATCATGCTATGTCATTTCAATTTTTTTTCTTTCGTGGTTTAAGATGCCATGATTAAATTGGCTTGAGCCTCTACCTCGCTTGCATCTGTTTACTCATTTTTCAACGATATAAGCCTTCCTCCAGTAAGTCGGACATCAAGGAAGACATGGTGGCAGACAATTAGATAGGACCTATGAAGTGTAAATATTTTTAATCTAGCTTATGATAAAGTTTTAATGGTGTGCAAGGAACTATATGGTTGCCACCATCTAAATAGAATAAAGGCATTGTGATGTTGTCTTGTTGGCTGTTGCCAGGTGTCTCCATTCCCTTATATTTGGTACTGTAAAAGAAAGAAAAACGACAAGGATTCACTTTTGACACTGCATCTTGTCGTTTGATGCAGATTGGAGGCAGCGGAGTCTTAGTTTCCCCTCTAACCTACATTTTCGACGAGGAAACTCCAAGATGGCGTGTGCTCCTTTCAAAGCTTGGACTATAGTGTTTGTAGTTGCAGACTTGACATGAACGAGGGTTTTTCCTATCGGCCATCGGTTATGAAATGAGGAGGCAGTTCAATCATCTAGTTGCTTGAGTTCTTCTCTGTAGTATCTTACCAGGGTCCAAGTTACTACAGAAATATTGTGTTTCAGTCTATTCTTTTTTTGTATATTTATACTCCTAGTTCTTCAGCAAACCTCTGTATGTTCTATATATTTGTAGGATTGTTGTAACCGATACGGATTTTGTGGCAAATAGTAACCGAGGGATCTTGTACAAGTAAGTTATCGACAAAAGTCTGTCGAACTTTTCTTGCAAGCGTTTGGGATGCATTTGGTGAATGCCATTGTTTTGAACTTGCTGTTGAAAGTGAATTGAGTTGACCTCACCGGGGAAGAGGTTTCTCAATTAATGACACTGGGACAAGGCTAAGCAGAAGAGCCCTTCAATTATGGTATGAGAGAATTTCGTGGAGGCTTGTGGATGGAACTCTTTGCACCCTTTTGTGCGGTTCTTTGCGAGCTGGAGACCGCCCGAGCTGGGGTGCCATAAGGTCAACACGGGCTGGTCTTCTGCCAGACGGTACCGGTCAGATTGGAGCTGTCGTTCGTGATGCTTGTGGTACTTATGTGATTGCTGCCATATTTGTGCTGCCTGGTCAGTCCCATCCTGATTTGTTGGAAGCCCTTGCAACTAAACGTGGCATTGAATTAGCAAGTTCGGGCCTAGATTCGGTGTTGAGGAGGTCCAGCAGCACCATTCTGACAATATGGATGATTTGATGGCACATCAAAAGGCAAATACACATCTAAATGTCTGCCCAGAACAAATTTACAAATGATTCTCTCTCCATGTTGCCAACACCCAGCAACTTCTTTGGCTCTTATACTTCGTTGCATATTTTGTGGACGAAAATTATTTTTACAAGTTTTGATTTTTTTTTTCCATTCCCTAGTCATCATGGTGAAAATATCTGTTATTCGTGGTCTTTTTTTTCCTAGTTTATTTTGAAATTAACTTTCAAGACAATTCAACATATACAAGGGATTCTTTTGCTGTCCAGTAAGCACAAAAAGCGACGTCGTTTTTTTTAAATCGTCAAAACACGAGACACCAACATATACTCATCCCTGAATTATACGTTAGTCAGACGGAGAAATTATTAAGCTACTATAACGGTCGGACGAAAAATCAAACACAATGTAATTTCAAGTGCTTTACAAACTCAATTGATGAAAAAGTAACACTAAAATGGTAAAAAGGAAATCATAATAAGAAAAGGTGACGAAAGCAATATTTATTATACGAGTACATACCGAAAACACTAAAATTATATATCACCCTTGTACTGCTTTGAAAGATAAATTTTATACACCGTTATTCCACCTAACATAATTTTTTTTGGTGGCATTCTACCGGACATAGATTGAACTCGAATATCCATTAATTAAAATAAAAATGGGGAGCAGCGTAGAGAGAACTATTAGGGTTATTGCCACCTTTTTTCTTGGAGAAAAGATTTCCCACCAAAGGAACGATAGGCTTCTCCTTCTTCTTCTTCACCAACTTGTTCGCCTTCTTGCTTCCAAAATACCCTCTTCTCTCCTCTGCTTCAAGGCTCAACATCTCAACCAAAGGACGCGAACCCTCCATCCCAAACAACTTCTCATTCCTCCTCTCTTCCTCTCTCATTACAATCTTCTTCCTGTCGTCCTCAATCCTTGCCTCCGCCAACTTGGACATGAGCTCCGCGTTCAACGTAGCCAACGCCATTTCGGTCTCGGATTCCTTCTCCTTGAGCATCTTCAGCTCCACCTTGGTCTCCTCCAGCTCGGTCTCGAGCTGCTTCAACGTGCCCAAGAGCTCGGTCTCTTTAGGCTTGGGCGAGTTATGTGTGAGAATCCGATGTCCGAAAATGGCTACAGCTTCTTTAACTGAGCTGAAAGGACGAGAGGTGTCCACTGAGGAGGTGTAATCTCTGATGGGTTTTGGTTTTGGAGAGGAGAGATTGGAAGATTCTCCTTCCATGGTGATGATGGTATGGGAGAAGGTAAGAGGTGTAATATTTGATCATGGGTTTAGGGTTATGTTTCTTTGCTTTTACTCTAATAGATGACAGAGATAGTGGTGACGTAGATGCATGGGAAATGGACAATCAAGCCCTATTTTAAAAATAATGATTTTTATGTTAGTCAAATTTGAATAAACATTTTTAAGTGGATCCAAATTTTTTATTATTTAGTTCAACTTTTATTTGTGATTAGTATATTTTGAAGTTAAGACACTAAAGGAGGAGATAGACAATGATACGAGAGCTACCTACCTACTGTTGGTACGTATGGTATCGTTCCTAACTGACCATTTTCGCGAACTAATGCCATAATTTAATTTCTGATTAAACATAGGGTTATGTTTATCCTAAAAATTATTCAAATTGTGAAATATCAATAAGAAATTTTTTGATCACCTAATTAAACATTTGTAGAATAGAGAAAAGCGATGTGCACCTAATTTTTTCCGGTCAGTGAGACTGATGGATGTGCTGTCCGTTTGCAGTGGATCCGCTTTTGCGAACTTAAGTTGTGACATTAGTACGATAAAAGTTAAAAAATAACTAAACAGTAAATGATTTTATTCATCGCCAAAGAACTGAAGAAGGGTCGCTTCTTCCCTGATGAATATAACAAGATGTATGGTCGGAATATTGGCCTCTAGAGATTGTCGGAAAGATCAACCCGAATGCTTCCTAGCCATTTGGCACCAGAGATGTGTATAATGTGAAGCATTTAGTTTCAGTTTATGATGACAATTCAGACGAATTTTCTCCAACCCAAAAGTAATGGTGAGTCAAATTCAACGCCTTACTGCGCCCAATCTCTCTTTTTTTTTTCTTTCGAAATTCATTACTTCAGGGTCTTAATTTAATTGTTTTATTTTTTCAAGGACAGGTTTGCAACTTCAGAAGTTTTTATTCCTATAATTTTTTCTTATGACCTTAAATGTCATGTAATCTAGGATATTAGCATGTTAGATTCAGATTCTGAAAACCTTTTGACTATGTCTACTCTAGTTATTCTAATTGTCATTGCACGTTTAGGATGATGTTTCCAGTTTTTTAGTGAAATCTGAAATTCGTGAATTACTTTCGCGTTCTCGCTGTCATAATGGATGGTTCGAGATTTTTGAGGGAATTGGTTAAATGCCTTATTTTGCTAAGGAGTTAGCCTACCTTTGTGATATAAAAAAAAGTTGGCCAAACTTTAATTTATGATGTGATATACTTTGATACTTTTGCTCGTACTCATGTTTCATGTTTGGTAAAAATTTATAGATTTTTTTTTTCAATTAACATTCCACTACATTAACAATTTTATAAAAAATATCTTATAAGTATCAATAAACTAAACTAAAAAATAAATAAAAATATGAACGTTGGGAACCATATCTGGTCCTAGAGAATAATATACATGATATCATGTACGATAATTTTATTTAATTATAACTATTTGAATTATTTGATTATATATAAGTAAAGTATTCTAAAATAAGTAACTAAAAATTATTTAAATATACATAAGTGGACCATTTGAATGTTCACAACCATTTGAGTAAACTATTCAAATGTAAATGATCAAATTATACTAATAAAATCATTCAAACATGTATAAACAAACCATTAATAAATGTTCACAACCATTTGAGTAAACTATTCAAATGTAAATGATCAAATTATACTAATAAAATCATTCAAATATATATAAACAAACCATTATAACCGAGTAAAGCTATTTTATTAAACTGAACAAAACTATTTAAATGTCCAAGATAATCATGTAAAAAAATATATGTATATGACCAAATCTACTCACTCCTAGGAGATAAATTTTTGAATCTTTGATTTGGTTTTAAAAGAATCCAAAAGCAAATAGTTTTCCTTGTTACACTGAAGGTTTATTTTGCCTTCAAAACTTATTCAAATAATAAAGCAGCAATTAGGAAAATCTCTATATAGCATATTTTTTGACCAACGAGATAATGGTGTAGAGATCCATCATGTTATCTTTATTTTACGTGCAAAAGCAATTTCATTAAAAAGGGCGGACTTAACCGTGGAGACTGGATACAGACAAAATGAGGTCCACTGATACAAATAAGTTCAACGTGTCATAACACGTAACCTTGTTAGTAATTTAGTCAGAGAATTTACTTGCATCCAAGAAGATTTGTCTCATCCTAGCATAAAAATAAGTCTTCCCGGGGAGATACCCATGCGACTTATATGGAAATGAGTGAAGCCTGTCCAAAATGGTCGTTTACTTCGATGTTCGGTCTCTCGACATATAAATAAATGTTCTTCTCTAACACCCATTAGTCTGAAAATAATAAATTCTTTGGAAACTGAGGTACTAGACCATCGTTTAGGTGGTGTAAATCAAGGTACATACGTCTCATTCTCTATATTTTTGCCTCTTTTATCTCATCATTTCGTGAGATTACGATACCAGTTAAAATTTTGTTTATAAGTGTTACAATTTTATTAATCATGTTTAAGTTTTTGAACCGAATACAAAAATTTTGTGTCTTGTTTATTCTCATGTAAAAATTCGTACAAACTTTCATGTTTAATTATATTTTAAAAGGTACAACGTCCAGGGTTTGTATCAATACTTTTACAAATCCTTTTACTTTTACTAATCCATAATTTCTTCAAGATGTCCGGAAACGACGATCTTACAGGGAAAGACTTCGTCGGCATGGAAGACCAAGAAGCATGTCATGAGGAACACGGGGCTCCGGCCGCCGGCCTCGACGGCCACCAACGGCCGGGTTCGAGATCAGTCAACAACGTTGACGTAGATAATATGTCTCACACGGTTGGGATGTTCAAGAAATATCTCTTCTCCAAGTCAATTCAGATCGGTAACAGCTCGAACATGGAAGAGCCTCTGGCTATAAGGGCTAGGTCTCGTCCTTTACCCGTTTCGAAATTTGGCTATAATATGCTACGAAGGCCTTCACGTCTCGAACAAGAGTTGTTCCCAGGAATCGGGTAAGATTTTTGGGAGCTTTTAACTTTATATGTTGTTTAAAAAATATTTCCAGTTGTTAACTAGGTTATTAACATTTAACCTAATATTATCTAACGTAGATATAGGGTTAAAACCATGACAATGTATATTCTTTGTGGAAAAAAAATTACCTTGAAAACTATGATATTTTTCAATTTAAACACTAACATTTAGATCAACTAGTAAATTTTTGTTCTATCTTAATCAGTTTTGGGTTCCATTCTTCACGAATATAACACTGTTAAATATTTGTTGAGTTTTTTATATATCATTTTTAAAGATTTCACTGATTTGAATCTGTATTAGTCGGCTAAATAGATCGAACTCAAAATGATATAAACTAAAAAAATAATCTAAAAGTTCAAGTTTGGGGCGTGAGTAATTATTGAAAGAAAAACCAATAACTAATATATATTCAAGTTGTTGTAAATTTGATGCCGATTCATTTAGTTACATGAAATGATATAGAATCCTGAAACTCAATCAATTACTCCACATTGTGCGTCATAAAGTCAAATATCTTTTCAAGTAACTTTGATACTCGATTCGTTATCTTTGACAGGGACCATCACACTAAGTCTTTGGGCGAATCCAAAATTGCTGCAGCACAGCTCACTATCTTCTACGCAGGAACCATTAACGTGTATGATAATGTACCTATTGACAAGGTACAAAAATTCAACAGTTCAACTTGCTAATAGGATTAACTTACCAATTTAGGTTACATGGTTCCTACAAATTTTTCTGCCCGAGATGTTGAATTGAACTCAAGTAAGGAGTACTCTGATTAAATGATTAGTTGGAATGCTTTAAAGATATTTTGAGTTTAAGTAATTTTATTTTTAAACAAGGTCCGATATTATTTAAATGTACTAAGGAGGACGATGAAAGCAATAGCTGGAGTGACTAACTGACCTAGATTGTGTTTTAGTTGAGGCTCTTTGAGGTGAAATTTATAGATATGATGAGATCTTTATAGTTGAAGCTTTTTGAAGCGAAATTTTTTCAGATTTGATGAGATGTTACTAAGATATTGGGGAGAATCAATTCTTTAGTTACTTGTGAGTTTGGTCGAGTAGATTAACTAAAGTGGGGACAAATTAATGTAATAGTTAAGTTGATGAAAAAGATAAATTTGAATTAATTGAAATGAAGTCCCACGAATCAGATTTTGTGTTTACTAGATCAATGCAAATCTTTTTTTCAGAAAAAATAGTATGGTATATAACACTTGCAAAAAATTAGTTCTCAAACTTCAATGAAATTAGGTTCAAAGTATCAAAATAAATGGTACCCCACATTACTTTTAGGATGGTTGTATAGAAGAGTTTATTAGGAGTTAATTGTCTAGCACAAGTGATCTCGAGGAAAAGGAAATGACTTGTCGCTTTGTACACTCGACTTGTGCTAGTCCTGGCGGACCTGGCCAGACATAATTGTTGGCTTGATGGTTTGAGGGAATTGTTTCAGTCCAATATTTTCTGACGTGTGATAATTTGAGTTTAAAGATGCACGAGTTGTGACTTATTCTATAATTCAATCTAAACTACTCCTTCAATGACATTATTAACAATTTGCAAAATACATATCCGTGTGTAGGCCCATGCCATAATGCTACTTGCTGGTGAGAGTTCTTTGTCAAAACCTATGGCCTTCGAAATACCCAAGATTGAATCGAAGAAGCCACTTGGCCGAGCCAATCTTGCATCAATATGCAAGTTAGAAGCAGGTACATTCTACCGAAAATAATAATATACTTTTCCATCCATCTTATTAACATCTTTGATGTTCGTACAATGTGGAATTTATCATCATCTTTTTAATTTGTTAGTAGAAAGCACCAATTTTTTCAAATATGTACAAGATTTATGCCAAAAATATTGGCCACTCAGATATACCTAAATTTAATAAATTAAACTATGAAGGAAGTTATACCTCGTTGCATTTTAATGAAGTTTTCCATTCCATGATTATTAAGAACATTATTTGTCTATGCATGCTTTGGTGAGCATTACCATATTGTACAAAAATGCATATTTTTAATAAATGCAAAATTTTGCACTATGATTATACATGCTAAGGATTTAATCCTAGAACTACTCAATTTGTATCACTTTATGCCATCAAGTCAATTATCCTTTAAAAAAAAATCATTTCAATCAGTTACCTTGAGATTATTTTTGACTAAAATTGCTCCGTGTAACAGACCTTCCAATAGCAAGGAAGCTATCCCTCCAGCACTTTCTTGCGAAACGTCGTTTCAGGTATCCCTTCACTCCTACATTCCCTCAATATTTGATTAGTATTTACTTCATGATTATTAAATATAAAATATTGATAAGTAGTTTTATATATTCTCTAAAACTTCTCAAAATGTATAACCCGATTTCTCCAACAAATTGTTTGTCTCGAAAAACCTGATATAACCATGTATTGCATATACTTATCAAAATAAAAATCATGTATTGCATATTTAATAATAAAAAAACTAAATAGTCGACATGATTTATGCAAAAAAAATTGTTGTAAATAAATATAAATTGATAAGTTCGTTTTGATTTTATCCTTTTCATTTAGTTCCAGTAAGGAAATAATAAAATGGTTGTTACTTATATGATCATTTTCTTATAGGATAACAAGCAAATACCCATATTGTCGCTCTGAAATTGGAGATCAAGAAGATGTGTTGAGAGAGAGATAATTTTCACAAACTTTTGTTACATGTCTGAGATTAATTCAGGCTTCCTTCTTGTTCCAACTTGTATCGCACACAGAGTGATCGACTTGTACTTTGTATTTATGGTGTGATCCATATTATTTACCGCTTCAAAATTCAAAGTGGTTCCACATGGCTTATGTAATAACAATAAGTTGTTTTTTGCGAGAATTTATGGTATAAGGAGTTTGTGAAGTTTTTGTCGTTGCTGCATGATTAGTAAAAACATGATAAGAGCAGTTTTTTTTATAAGTATGAATGTATGATAAAGCAGGCACTCTCATAATCTATCTACAGAACTTTGCAATAAACATGACGATGTGAATCCAAAAATAAGAAAATACGTACAAAATGTTTGAAATCACAACTTAAGAAACTTAATATTAAGCTTATTTCAAAGAGTTGGACAAAAGTGAATTTATTAAATTTCATTCTTCAGGGGCCAATGAAATTCACATGAAGCTAGTCAATTCATTGATGACGTAGAAGAAAATTCTAGCAACAAAGATCCGAAAATTTCATTCTCTTTAATTATGTACTTAATTTAGCAAATTTAGTGCACTGTGACGTTTCCTCTGCGCAAAAAATGAAAATAATAAGGTTTACTGTAGTGTGATTTGTGTATTTCTTTTATGTTTTCAAGAATATGAAATGCATTTAGACTATTTCGAATTAATTTGGAAATAGATTAGTTAGTAAAATTTATTTATAAATAACATAAAGTTTCAATTTTACGTGCAATAGCAAAAGGTTCATCCTCTGATTCGCTTTACTTGTCTCAGTTATTTTCTAAGTATAATTTACCCTGTCTGAATTATAAGTAACTGAAAATAATAACCAAAACGCCGAAAACAATTTTTTTTTTCCTTCCTTTCATAAGTCTTCTCCAAGTCACAAGCCAATCTCTTGCACATTTAATAAAAATTCAGATTTCAAACCTCGTCAACATAAAAATATAAATGAGAAACATAATTTTCGAAAATACAAACGACAACGTTCGACTTCGAATGTAATAGCTTCCGAAAAAATCTCGTGCAAGTCAAACATGTGGACCCCACCTAACCCACTTGGCATCACTTCTCCAAGCTCTGCTAAATGAACAGCGAAGAAACCGCTTCAAGACAAACGAGCAAAAAAAAAAGACTCATCGGACGACGTCGTATCTCCTGATCCAACTCCCAAAACTCGATGGGGGAGAAGAAAAGCAAGGACGACGACGCCGACCTGTCGCCTGCTCCTCCTCAACCGTCCCCGCGGCGGCCGGTCCTCCTTAAGTCCATGACCTCCGTCTCCGTCGACGCTAACTTCCCCGGCGTCCGCCGCAACACCTCTGCCCCGCTTCCCTCTCCGGCCCTCCACCGCTTCTCCGATCTCCGAGTCTCCACGCCGAGCGACGGGAGCGCGGACGGCTCGGATCGGGATTGGATGTTCCCCTCGTTCCTTGGCCCGCACGCGGCGCGCAACCGCGGGAGGAGATCCGGAGCGGAGGAGAAGCCGAGGGGGGCTCCTTCCGCTTCGGCGTCTTCTTCCGTGAGAAGTGTCAGTAGGAGTAGTAGTAGGGGGAGTGAGGACGGCGGGAGGGTGAAGTCGAAGGAGGACAAGAAGGTGTTGGCCAGTACGGAGAAGAAAGACAAGGGGAGTCGGAGTGAGGATGCTGGAGGCTCTCACCGGACTGCTCCGACGACCGGTCGTCGGAGCCCCCGAGGCTCGTCCTTTGTCAATTTGGTATTTGTTTCGCCTACGAATTTGTCATTTCTGGTTTTGAATACAAATAATTGATGATATGAAATGATGTTAATGATGCATCTTGTTTGTATAGGAATTTCCATATCCCTAGGATAATTACTTTAGTTTGAACTCAATGCGATCGGGAGTGGCCTAGTTGATTGTGAGTTGTGTCCGGTTGAAAAGTCGTTAGAACTTTCGTATGCAACCCAAAATTTAAGGCATTGAATAGGTGGAGACTTAACAAAAGCATAAGTTGGAGAGATTACAAGTGGAGTTGGTTTATAAATATGGAAGATCAAGTTAATCATTAATTTAAGGTTTGGTTAGGATATGGAAATTCTTGTATGATATCAAAACTAATTGTTCTAATGAGATTCATGACCAGTTGTGCTCGTACGATCCTTTTGAAAATGTATTAAAGAAAATTCCATATCAGAAATTATAAGTGGGATGGACTAGTTTTGAATAGGATATGAAAGTTCTTATAGAATAGTCAATGAATGTCCGTCATGGGTCGTGTTGTTGTAAATTTGTCATTGCGTTTTACAGACTTAAGCCAAAATGACACTTTCTATATTATAGAAAACTTACATGTATGTATCATGTGGTTTCATAATATTATAATCGTAAAATAGGTCCAACATATTTCATTTTTTTGTCACGGACTGATCCTGATGTACGATTATATTTTTTTTTTAAGGAAACGACGTCGTTTTATAATCGACGTGGACTGCCACGTGACCTAGACTAAGTTTACTCAACGCTGATGTAGAAATAGGTAAATTATCAAAATAATACCAAATTCATTGATATATTTTTTGAAACTCCTCTACTATCTTCCCCATCTTCATTTTCTTCCTCACCTCACCTCATAACCAAAACCATTTAACCTCCCCAAACGAGCTCATGCCCCTTTTCCAAACCCTAATCACCTTTGATCTGGCTGTCGCCTTCGACATCTGCAACCAACTAGCGCCGACTCCGATGACTCTCTCGCCGGAGTTTGGGGCGGATTCGTCGTAGATGGGGTCGTTCCTTGGAGCTCCACCATATGAGGAAGAAGGGGAGGAGGAGGAGAGAGAGGAGGAGGAGGAGGAGGAGGAGAGGAGACAGAGAGAAAGAGAGAGAGGGGAGGATGAGGAAGGTGGGGATGAAGGAAAATTAGGGGAGAAGGAAGAAAATGTTTTTTAAAAAAATAAAAAAACTAATCATGTACTAATTTGATAATTTAGTCATTGCCACGCCAGCAATGACTTACCCAAGTCATTTCCACATAGTGCTCCACGTGAGCTTCAAAATGATGCCATTTGCCCAAAAATCCATGAAACGGACCTCGGGACCGGTCAATGATAAAAATTGAAACAAGTTGAACTTGTTTTATGTTTTTGAAATCAAAGGATACCAAGTGATAATCGGTGAAATCACAGGATACTTATGTGTATTTTTTCCTTCTATTAAATATAAGTCGATTATAGGCCATATATATGTGTACCAAGGCAAGGGTTATATATCTTCTGAAACGACGAGCAGTTCTGAAACTCACTGGCATGCAATTTACCATCCAGAAAAGGATAGGCCACGGGATCATCAACTAAAAAGGAAAAAGGAAGTATACTCTAATTGGGTACCCTGAATTTTTCAGAACAGATCAAAATAGATTGCAAGCTATTTGTTTTTTTGGACATGAAGCTGACTGTTTTTTTTTCGTTGTTGTTGCAGGTTCCAGGCATTTTGTGTATATTATTATGTCATTCAATATATATGCTGAACAAGGTCAGGAAACTAGAGGTACGAGCATCTGTGCAAGTGTGGTTGTTTTTATATTTGTATTTGATCAAGTTCCAGGACAGAGATTCATGGATTCCATCCTTTTATGCAGGAAGATAATACTAACCTTCATATACAATGTAGAGATAAAGGTGGTGATGGACATCGCCACGTCGAAGTTTTGCTACATGGAGATTACAGTTCCAGTTCCGAAGGAGCTGATAGAACTGTTGCTTTGTTTATTGCAATTTTCGCACTTCTACTTCCAGTTTTGTTCTACAAGTATCTGGATCATTTACCCCAAATAAAGAGTCTGAGGAAAAGACCAAGGAAAAACAAGGAGGAGGTTCCTTTGAAGAAGAGAATTGCATATAGGGTGGACGTGTTTTTCTCAGTTTATCCATATGCAAAGCTGCTTGCACTCCTCTTTGCAACCATATTTCTCATCGCGTTTGGTGGCCTGGCATTGTACGCCGTCAATGGTGGTAGTTTGGCCGAGGCTCTTTGGCTTTCGTGGACATTTGTTGCTGATTCAGGAAACCATGCAGATCAGGAAGGCACTGGTCCACGAATTGTATCCGTTTCGATAAGCTCAGGTGGCATGCTGATTTTTGCTATGATGCTTGGGCTTGTCTCTGATGCCATTTCTGAAAAGGTTGATTCACTGAGGAAAGGGAAAAGTGAAGTCATTGAGAAGAACCACATACTCATTCTTGGTTGGAGTGACAAACTGGTAATGTGTTTTACCAATGGCCTTACTCACTGTAAAAAAAAATAGTCATGATGTGCTCCAATACACTGATGATTCAAATACATAGATTCCAGACTAAACATACATTAGCTTTCTAGGTACATCACAAGCTTTGAAATTGGACTCAGATATTGTTGAGCAGGACATAAACCTTGGTCCTGCTTCCATCGGTATTCATCTTCATTTTCTTTCACTGTATCTTTGTCTAAAAAGGATGGAAAAGCTTTTAGTTAGTCACGTTGTGTTCGTTCACTGTTTCTTGGTTCTTATCTTTTCAGTGTTCTCTAGTAGGTTACCATCTTCATGAACCATTCTGCAGTTTCGTGTTGTATAGCTTTAAAACCATTTCATTGCAATGCTTCGGAGGATTCTAGTTCTCATTTGGAGCCAGAGCAAAAGTCAGGATGTGCATGTTACTGAAGAACAAGTGATCTTTTTGCAGGGTTCACTTCTGAAGCAGCTGGCAATAGCAAACAAAAGCATCGGGGGTGGTGTTGTTGTCGTTCTGGCTGAAAGAGACAAAGAAGAAATGGAGATGGATATAGCAAAGCTAGAATTTGACTTCATGGGCACTTCTGTTATATGCAGAAGTGGCAGTCCTCTTATCCTAGCTGACTTGAAGAAGGTCTATCGTTTGCTTCCCTTCCTGTTGTGCATAAATGGTTCTGGTCAGAATTTTTACGTGCCATTTTCCTGATTGTAGGTTTCAGTTTCTAAGGCTCGTGCAATCATTGTTTTGGCATCTGATGAAAATGCAGATCAGGTTTTTTTTCGATTATCTCATCAAACTTTCAAGTTATATATAACAAGGTTTTCTGAGATTTTTCATAATTTGTTGCCAGAGTGATGCCCGTGCTCTGAGGGTTGTGCTGAGCCTTACAGGAGTTAAAGAGGGTTTGAAGGGTCATGTAGTTGTAGAGATGAGTGACCTTGACAATGAACCTCTGGTGAAACTTGTAGGAGGAGAGCTAATCGAAACTGTTGTTGCACATGATGTGATTGGACGCCTGATGATCCAGTGTGCTCTTCAGCCAGGCCTCGCCCAGGTTAATTGACTAGTTATATTTATTTTCAAGAAACTTTTATCTGAGATCGTCAAAATTGTTGGTGCCGGAACATGCTCTCTGGCTGCTTCTTTTGCTGTGTAGTCACTTCTAACTGCAGGAAATTCCATGGATTTCTTGGCTACCTAATCATATATTTGTTTCTTAAAGAATTTAATTCTGTACTAAATTCCTTAGGGTAAACATAAGCTCTTCGTCTGGTCTTCTATTGTGGTCCATTTTAGGCACTCCCCATCAGCTTTACGGTTGAGATTGTGGACCTTCTGCTGAATATTTCCGAAAATGATGGGAATCAAGGATAATACAAAGACCAATATATATAAACTAATGCATTGTCACTAATTTGATCCATAGTGACTTGCGCCTTTTTCTCGTTTTAGCATCCTTTTGTGACGAGAATCACTTCTGTCTCATTGTACGCAGTGATCACAGATCTTAGAAATGGGTTGAAGCCATTCAACTGTTAGATGGTTTTGTACTGCGGTGAAGCCACTTAACTGTCGATGGCTGTGTAATGAAATCAATATAAATGTGGTAGTCACTGTTTTCTGTTCCAGATTGATTGTGGAAGTCTACATGGAAGAGTTTGTGAATCTTCCTAGGCATGCATACTAGTTTTCTCAGTGGAACATTCAAACAGAGCTGTTCTTTCTGTTTATGCAGTTAATCAACTTCCTGTTTCTGATTTATTTTATGCATGGTTGGTTTTCTACTTGTCATCTATCTTCAATCAAGTTGGCGGAGTTGTAAAGTTTTTGTTCTGGTTTTTCCTTGGAACAGATTTGGGAAGACATATTGGGGTTTGAGAATGCTGAGTTTTACATCAAACGGTGGCCACAGTTGGATGGTGTGCGATTCGAGGATGTTCTTATTTCATTTCCTGATGCGATTCCTTGTGGAGTCAAGGTTGCTGCAGAAGGTGGAAAGATAAAGCTGAATCCAGATGACAACTATGTGCTAGAAGAAGGGGATGAAGTACTCGTGATTGCGGAGGATGATGATACTTACTCTCCAAGTTCTCCTCCAGAGGTTATATACTTTTAATAACCCATATAGCTTTATGGAAAAAGTTGGTAACTCTGTGAGTTTCTGCAATCTGGAGTCCAGCTACTCAGTAGATTGATTATTAAGCTATTCATATTTTGATAATAGGATGAGACTCAAAAAATGTTTTATAATTTAGTGCCAGTAACCATTCTCAATTGCTTATTCTCAGGCTGTTTAGTGGAATTGTTTTATTTCTTTAAGATCCTTCGTCTCTAAATTAAGCAGCCAAGAGATAACCAGCTATGCCGACCAAGCTTTACTGCCTGTTAGTTGGGCTGGTGGATGGATGTTTGCATACTATTGTGCCTTATTGAGTGGGTTATTATTTCTCCACTGTAAGATCCTTCTAAAAAATTTGCCCCAATTCAAGTTCCTACCCAACCCTATCTAAACAATCTTAGCTCCCCACTTCTTCATTGTCTACTATACTGGACCCAAAGGTCTTATAATTACCTGGGATGCCTTCTGATTGTCTCCAAGATGGATGCCGCTCTAATTTGGTCTAGCCTGTCTTTATCGTTTGACCAACCATAGGAAACTGCATAACATTTTTGCCAAACTTGGCAAATGAGGTTAAAAGAAAATTTAGCATAATAAATGTCATACATGAGAATGCATTATACTCGTTCAACTGACCGAGATAGTCATTCCACTGTTTCAATATTAAACATGCTCAATTTTCTTGTTGCAGGTACGCAGAGGTTATTGTCCGAAAACATCAGACCCTCCGAAATATCCTGAGAAAATATTGTTCTGTGGCTGGCGCAGAGACATCGACGATATGATCAGGGTATATTTGGCCCGTTAGCTACATAACCATTCAGCATTTGAAAAGAACTAGATGCTATCGATTCTCGACACTATATTGATATTGCTGTTGCAATTTTACAGGTTCTAGAAGCATTGCTGGCCCCAGGATCAGAGTTATGGATGTTCAATGAAGTACCAGAAAAAGAAAGAGAAAGAAAGCTTGCTGAAGGCGGTGATATTTTCGGGTTAGAGAACATTAAACTTGTGCATCGTGAAGGAAATGCAGTTATCAAGCGGCACTTGGAAAGTCTTCCCCTCGAGACTTTTGATTCAGTAAGTTACACATAGATGCATCTCAAATTTCTCGGGGGTTTCTCTTCCTAATAACTTTGCACTGTTTCAAAGCTAAGGTGGACAGGATGAATGTATTTGAAAGTTAAAATCTTGGATGATGTAGCCACCATATTATTTTCTTCATGTTTTGAAACTTGATATTCAAAGATCCTGCCCGCTTGTTTCAAGTTGGGGTTGAATATATCACAATTCATTGAAGACCTGCTGCCAACTTAATTGAACGAAAGGTTTGTTTTACCCATCTAGAAGAAAGAGTACAAATGCCATTTAAGGATTAGTTATTTTACAGACACATACATGAAAATGTGTAATAGTTTCAGTTGCTTCATTATCGTAGTTTGTTTGCACATGCACCTTGCAACTGGTAACTAACCCTAAACGGACAGATACTTATCCTTGCAGACGAGTCACTAGAAGACTCCATTGTGCATTCAGACTCGCGGTCTCTTGCCACCCTCCTCCTTATCCGGGATATACAGGTAGCTAACAGATTCGAGTCATTGCCTCTTCACTGACAATCAAGAGGTTATTTGTTAGTAGGCCCCATCATCCTTGCAAAGGAAGTAGTTTTCATTACCCGATGATGTTGGAGATTTGAGAGTTTCAAGTGTTACTTTCAAACAATAATATGTTACTTCTTTTATTATCTTTTCAGTCAAAGCGTCTACCGGACAAGGATAGACAGTCTACTTCGGCGCGAATATCTGTCTTCTCACATAGCTCTTGGATCCGGGAGATGCAGCAGGCTTCTAACAGGTCTATAATTATTAGTGAAATTCTGGATTCGAGGACTAGAAATCTTGTGTCAGTATCAAGAATTAGCGATTATGTACTTTCCAATGAGCTAGTCAGTATGGCTCTCGCTATGGTGGCCGAAGACAAACAAATAAATCGCGTGCTCGAAGAGTTGTTTGCGGAGGAGGTATTTCTTTTCATGTTATGGCGTTGAGTTTCAAAGTATGATTTCCTTGATAGTTTTGATCTTTTATTTTCCTGTGTCCGAACCGAAAGACTCGGGAATCTGTGTTGTGATTGTAACTTCAAATCTCTCTGCAGGGGAATGAGATGTGCATCAAGCCGGCAGAATTCTACCTTTTTGATCAAGAGGAGCTCTGCTTTTACGACATAATGGTCAGGGGCCGTCAAAGACACGAAATCGTCATCGGATATCGCGTTGCGAGCGCGGAACGCGCCATAATTAACCCTCCAGAGAAGTCGCTCCCAAGAAAATGGTCGATTGATGATGTCTTCGTCGTCATCTCCTTGGGAGGTTGATCCATTTTTCGATCAACCGTTGACTCGCAGAGCTTTGTTACATAGCTTGAGTTCTCGGCAAACCTGTTAGGCGCTCTTTCGACACTAACCTTAAGATCTCACTTGTATGTAGGAGAAAAGACTGGAAATTGAGGCCTAGAGTTATTCAGATTATTTTAACCCTGTTGTTTACAAGTTAAGGTTCATTAATTGCACAATTTGTACTAAGGACACTCAACAAAGAAATCTGTTTGGATTTTACCAACAATGATAATAAGACAAATTATCCCATAGTTTTTGAAGTTTGGTTCCCCTCTGTCTAGGATCCTTGATTTTCGAAAATTGAGTTTCATGTCCCTTAATTTTGGTAAAAATAAATTCTTAATTTTTTGGTTAAGAGTATTTTGATTTAACAATGGAGAATAGTTTGGTATTTTCTAGTAGTAATTTGAGTATAAAAAATTGATTCCGATCTCAAGGGTCTAAGAGTATTTTTTTTATCAAAATTAATAAATAATTTTCAAAAAACAAGGATCCTAAACGGAAGATGACCAAACTTCATGGACTAATAAACTCATTTTTTTTTGGTGATATCTAATAAACTCATTTTTGAAGGTGATCCAAAGATGACGACAACCAAGTAACAATTATATGAGATGTAACTGTGTGTTAACGAGTCGACATAACAATGGCCAAGAAATTACAACATCAATTGATCGGGATCGAATTCTGTGGGGCTGCCGGCTGGTCTCATAGGAACACCGTTTGATTTGACACGATTGTCTATCAAAGAAAAGATTTCGAGATATCTTACTTAAGATAGAATAACGTTTTCATGGCAAAGTGACTTTTGGTCCAGCAGCATAAGGGTGGGGAGGGGTTTGGGAAGTCCAGGGTTCGATTCTGGCGTTGATATTGTAATAGAATAGTTATTAGTATAGGAATTAGAATAGAAACTCAAAAAAAAAAATAGAATAACGCTTTCATCAATTGAACTAAGTATTTCTTACCAAAAAAAAAGAATTGAACTAACTATTTTTTTTGTTTATTCTATGTTGTCTTTTTGTGAATTTAAATTTAGGAATTAGTCTCTCACAAACAAATATTTATTTCCAAACGAACCGAAATTCTTGAAAAAACGAGGTAGGTTACATATCACTTTACCCATTGTTTAAAAAAAATGGTACGACCGATAGTCGGACCACTACGCTAAGAGCGTTCCGTTTTGGCTAAAAGAAACTATCCTGGAGAGCCGTCTAAATACTGGTCAGACTGGACAGTTCGCTTGGAAAATTCGGTCAGATTGGATGGTTCACTAGAAAAATTTTATTAATTTATGGTTTATCTTCAATTCAAAATTATCTGTTTGTATGTATATTTTATTTGGTATATTTTATAAAAATTAGTATATTTATAAGTTATTATTAGTTTATTACATAAATTATTTACTTATATACATATATATATTTCAAAACATCACAAAAAAATAGAAGAAAAAAAATCCAATCTGACCAGTAATTGGATCGATCAGACCGTCTGATCCAAAAATCAGACCCAATTCTAGGTCGATCTCCGGATCGTTTACGAGAAAATTGATTTTACACATAGTTAAAAAATTGGAAAAAGTCCACGTAGGGCCCCTGTGGTTTGACTCGTTCCCAGATGGGTCCCTGAGGTTTAAAAAGGTCATAATCGGTCCTCATGCTTCCAATTTTCCCATCTGAGTCCCCCCGATCCGGTTCGATTCGAAAATTTGAAGTTCAATCTCGCAATTCTGGTGACGAAAACATGTGAAACTAGTATCCACATGTCGGGGACACTTGGGGGAGTCAACTAGAGTCGACAATCGGCGTTGAAAACGTCATATTTGAATGGACCAAAATGAACAAAAACGAACCGAACCAGATCGGGAGACTCATATGGAAAAATTGGAAGCACAAGAACCGGTTATGACCTTTTTATACCACATGAACCTATATGGGAACGGATCAAACCACAGAGGCCCTAGATAAACTTTTCCCTAAAAAATTTGTCAAGAAAGTCGTCCAACACATAATCCGAAAATAGTCGGCCATTACCATGCTCCTTACAAGTGGGATCGTCTCTCTCGAAGTTGCGGTGATGCGTTAAACAACTGGTAAAAAAAAAAAAGCGTGATCCCAAGCTATATGGTGACCAATCAACAACCAGTCTCCTCCTCCAATGTCCCAATGGACACCGCAACATCATCTCCCTACGTCCTCCTCGTGCAGGCCCTGTCCCTAATCCCGGTCTCCCACTACATCCTCCTCTTCGTCTCCTTCCTCGTCGTTTTCCTCTACCACTTCCTGGAGATCCATCTCCTCCGTGACTTGCTCAATGGCTTCCGCGGCGACCCCGTCTCGTTGACTTTCCACCCTTCCTCCCACCTCTACCACTCCGTCGTCTCCAACTGCCCACTCCTCCACGGAAGGTGCACTATTTATAGAACTGATATTGCTTTATTTGTCCTGCAAAATATATATTTTCCGGCGAAACAAACGCGGCTTAGTGTAGCATATGCGGAAATCCGTCTACCCATGATGGGTTTTGGGTTTAGATGTATGAAAATTTTAATCTGAGCGAGTTGATATCGTAGTTGTAGAGATTCTAAGCTGTTCAACTATTTGATGTTTGGAATTGGTCATTCTTGTTTTGTATATTATTCCCTATTTGCTTACAAATCACAACATTAGAGCGGGTTGATATCGTGGCCAATGGGGATGGAAAATCCATCTACCCATTTGGATATAGAGATTCTAAGCTATTCAACTTTTTGATGTTTAGAATCGTGGGCATTTTTTTCATATATTATTCCCGGTTTATATATCCACAGCAAGATGCCCTAAGGAGAGCTTTGGTCGCAGTATGTAGTGTTTTGACAGATTGCTTGTTTATTTCCACAGGTTTCGTCCGACGCCATGGCTGTCGAGCCCTCATCTGCAGACGGTTTACTTGAGCCTGTTTGGGAAGTCCCCTGGTTTCAAGTATAGGAGGTTAGTCATCGCGTGTCTTATACTGTTTAAACAGACACATTAGATTGACTATCCTTGCTCATCATTATGGTGTGATCAGAGTAGTTTGGCTTGAGTATTCTGGTCATTGTAAGATAACTTATTATTATTTAAAATGCAGAAACTCCAGTTCAGCTTTTGGTTTAGGTCCCCTTGCTCATTTATGTCCTTTACACTTTTCTGTGGCCAGACACATATTCCTGTGTAGTGATGGCGGAACAATTGCATTGGACTGGCTTCTGTCCTCAGATGGTTAGTGTCCCCTGCGTTTTGTTAAACTTTTTGGTAATGGTTCTCATAGAAATTGATGTGTTCTCATGTTTGTAACTTCTTCCTTCATTAATGACTGTCGTCATTTTTTTCAGTACTTTAAATGATATTACTGCTTTTACTTGTCTTGATCTTAGTTTTCATCTCAAGCTTTAGCATTAGTAGAGCAAGAAGCATGACAAGTAGATTGAAGTACTAGTCATACCAGTATCTTCCTATCCGTATGTAGCTGTTAGACTAATACTGTTATGTTTCTTTTAGCCCCCATTCCGGTTCCATTCTAGTCGATAAAATGACTACTATGATGGCCAAGAGCTAGGTCCTTGCACGTTCCAGTGCACATATTCAGCAATCAAACCTTGACCTAATGACACTCTTTAACCTTCTTTTGCATGTGTCGCACTTTGATATTACTGAGGTGAGGACAGGCATTCTAATGTTTGAGACAGACCATTAACTTTGTGGGTTGAGTTAAATTCCTTATTTTGATTTGGAGAGCTTGTCCACATTCTTCAGTGAGAAAGAATGTTTTTTGCATTTGACTATCTGTTGCATATCTAATCTTCACAATCATTATGACAGTTAAAGAAGGTCCTACTGTTCTGAGTGATACAAGCGTGCATAATGGAAAGATCCCCATTATGATTATTATCCCTGGCTTGACTAGTGATTCTGCCTCTGCTGTGAGTTCTTAAACTTCTAATGTTTATTTTATTAAAGGAGCATAGCTTTGAAATAAAATTGGAATCCCATCTTCAATCTTCAGCTTCACAACCGGCTGTCGTTGCGAAAGCTTTTTTTAATTATCTGTTATCTGATTTTTTTTTAAGCATATCTGTTATCTCAGATTGGTTTGTTTAAAACCTTTGTTGATGTTGCTCACTCATAAAGTGCATGCTCTCTTTTCATGCCTTCATTCGCTTAAGCAAAAGAATGCTGGCCTTTCTGGAAAAAAATTACATTTATTTATTCTGTGAAATTCAACTATGTAAGGTAGGACGTTCTATTTTTCATTGTTGTCCAATGCAAAATTTCTGCTGGGACCTATAATACACTTATGCCATGTTGACCTGTTAGTTATCTATTTGAAAATAGAGGATTCAGTAACAACCCAGAGTCCAGACTCTTCAAACATATATGTATGTTAATGTTGATACTTGTTAATGTTGGTGATTCTCTTAAAACAAATGTTCAACTATATTTATTAGCATAGGTGATTAGTCTCTTTGTCAGCTTCAAGGTATGTTTGCTTTAGGTTCTCTCTAGATTATTGTTGTAGTTGTTTGCCTGGTCCAACTATAATGAGCTTAACTTCCTTTGTTTCCTTTTTTCGTTGCATGATTTTATTAAAAAAAAAAAACCTTTCGTCATACAATTTGAATCTCATATACCTGATAAATTCTCTGTTATTCCTCCGTAACTTTTTTAATTTCAACAAGGTAGATGGGTAATATTTCAATTACTATCTTTCCATGTAACAGTATGTAAAGCATTTTGCATTTGAGATGGCTGGGAGAGGCTGGAATGTTGTTGTAAGTAATCATCGGGGGCTAGGAGGCATATCAATAACTGTAAGTGCTGTATTCCAACCT
Source organism: Hypericum perforatum (assembly GCA_012979155.1). Classification (NCBI taxonomy): domain Eukaryota; kingdom Viridiplantae; phylum Streptophyta; class Magnoliopsida; order Malpighiales; family Hypericaceae; genus Hypericum; species Hypericum perforatum. The sequence goes on from SOPF01028568.1 coordinate 864,306, forward strand.
TCGAGATCTATCCTTGCAAACTAGCAATTTTACTCTTGGTAGTGGCATGAATTCCCTTTGAAGCTTCCAATGAAAGTGTTTTCAACAGAAAAGTACTTGAAGTTTCTGAAGTGTTTTTGACATTATTAATCCATAGCTTTTCCTTATTCACCAAAAAAAGAAATGTATACTTTAAGCTAGCTATTATGAAAATGTTCGATAATGGAGGAGAACTTCCAAATAAACGAGGATAGCAGAAAAGCTATCTATATTAGAAACTTTTTTTGGATGTTTGTTGGTGCAAGCCCATTATTTAATGAGCTTGAAGAAGAAATTGTTTTTGTTATTCCTTGATGATTCAATATGATATGCTTTATGTCACGGATAAATAATAAGAGTTTTTAATTGAAAGTATATCATTTTCCATTTTCATCTTGTCATTCTCATGAACCAGTGTTCCGACTAGTCTGTTTTGGTGAACCATATTTCTATTATGTAGATATATTTCTTGAGTCAGTAATGCAGTTAACACTTCTTCAGGAACCAGCTTGTCTTTCAGCTTTTCCTGAAAATATAATGCATAATTACATATGCAAATAAATAGAATCCTTTAATGCTTCAGCTAACATTGTCTTTTGCGACTCAATTATTCATGATCAGTCTGATTGCTTCTATAATGCTGGCTGGACAGAAGACCTGCGATGTGTCATTGCGCATGTAAAGCTTCAATACCCTGAATCTCCTCTTTTTGCTGTTGGTACCAGTATTGGTGCCAATGTTTTGGTAAGTCCATTTCTTGCCATCGATTCTTGATTATGTTATCAGGTGTTCTTCTACAAATGGATAGAAGATTAATAAAAACTCTCAGAGCCTTTTTGTTAATGATGGATTTCAGTGAGACTTACTCGTCGTTAAAGATATAATAACGGACATTAATGTTGGGTTAGTTTAACATTGGCATCACTTCACATAGTCTTTCTCTGACGAGAGTTTATGTGGCCAATTGTGCCACAGTGGAAATAAAAAAGCTAAGATAGAGGATTCGGATGAATTACATGTATATAATTGAACGATGATGAAATAGAGCTAGATCCATTTCATCAATGTCATGCCCAGTGATGCGAGACTTTTGTAACGTCAAATTTCCATGCATGAATAGGTACTAATGTTTTTGGTTCTCTTAGTTAGCCTAGGCATGAGATACGTAACTTAAAGTACAACTTTCAATTATTATCTCTTAATTGGTTGTATTTACGTATAGGATGAGGTTTAACTGATTTAAAATTCCACTTTCAGGTGAAATATCTTGGAGAAGATGGGCCTAATACTCCTCTAGTTGGAGCTGCATCTGTTTGCTCTCCTTGGGACCTCTTGGTTAGTATGTTTTTTGTTGACTTATTCCATCAAAGTTCTTTAGGTTATTACGTCGGCTTTAATTTATCTGTGTCTCGTAGAGAAACAATAATGTGGTTATCTTTCAATTAGAAATATGGTAATCTCAACACTGAACTCTTAAATGAAGATCTTTAGTTGGTAGAAAAGAGGTTCAAAACATGCCCTAAAACATCTTTTAATGATGAAACAAAAATGTCTATTGAAAGGACCAACACCACTTTTAAAGTTGTTACGCCAGTCCTTGTTGACCATCTACATTTATAAAAATGTAGAAAATATGACCTACACCACTTTCAAAGTCGTTAGGCCTTCCTGATTTATGCGTGTTTGAATCATAAGACTCTTCATTCAGTTTTCAAGATTTCAGTGTAAGATTTGTGGTTCTGGGATTCTGATGACTTCTTTTTTCTTAAAAAAAATATTGAAATATCTTTTGAGATTCGAATATTGTCTGAAATGTAACTCAACTGTAAAATTAGAGGATCTGATGGTTTAATGTGGTTGCTTTGCAGGTTTGTGATAGGTTTATAAATCGTCGGTTTGCACAGAAATTATATGACAGAGTTCTTGCAGTTGGCCTGCAAGGTTATGCTAAATTGTATGGGCAGAGAACTTTCTCCCTGAAATTTTCAGATATGCTTGGGCCAAAATGAATTTCAATGATTAAATGACTTTTTTGACTTTTTTTAAAGATCAAAACATTGTCTATAGTTGTTTCCAAAAGTTACTGAAAAGCTCTCAGAATCTAAAGCTATACTTTTTTTTACTCTACTGCACTTCTCTGTGGATAAATTTTACGAATGGGAGTTGCACCGAGCTTGTTCTTCAGGGTGAATCACAATTCTTTGCAGTGATTATATCAATGCATGGATAGAGTTACAATCTATTCCACTTGCAAAATTCTACCTTGTGCTGTTTGTGACATTGTTTCCGTTTTGACTCCAATAGGCATGGACTCGAGCTTCAGCTTCTATGTTGCTTTAACTTTCCCTAAGATATACTTCTTCTTTCTGCAGGCACCATTCTATTTTATCTCGCTTAGTTGATTGGCATGGAATTGAAAAGGTACATGTTATTCTGTTCTTAACTTCATTATGTTGGAGGAGTGCATGATAGTCAACATTGCTGAATCAGGGCATAGAAAAGCTTTCTGAGATAGGTCGTTCACCTAGTCCACTGATTATGCCTAAAAAATTGCTAGTGAAATACAACTGAGCGTGCTCACTAGTGACATCTGCCTCTCCTGTGCTCTTCAGTCGCATTCTGTTCGGGATTTCGACAACTATGCCACCCGGGTGCTTGGAAAATTTGAGGTAAAAGCTTTTGAATCTTTTCTCTCTCTTAGGAGAACACTTCTTCCCCTACCCTCAAGTGCATCTCTATATCATCAGTGTGTTTCTTTTCACAGACGGTTGATACTTACTACAGGCGTTCCAGCAGCGTGGAGCATGTTCCTAATGTCTCACTGCCTCTTTTATGCGTCAGTGCGCTGGATGATCCAGTTTGCACAAGAGAAGCCATTCCATGGGATGAATGTAGGTAGGAAGAGAACTTTGGTTTTTCCACTTTCCGAGCTTTTGATTAAAACAGTATGCATGATTTGCTCATTTACTTGCTGCTTTATTGTCATCAGAGCTAACAGCAACTGTGTCTTAGCTACAACTCAGCATGGAGGACACCTAGCTTACTATGAGGGGCTTACGGCAAATAACATGTGGTAAATATTGTCTCTGCTCATCTGTCGATGATACTTTACGTATATTATCTTGGTATAGTTAACATCTAGATGTAAGCATGTTGTAACCTTCTTGTCTCCAGGTGGGTTCGAGCAGTTGCTGAGTTCTTTCAGGTTCTGCACTCTAGTTCATTTGCATACAACAAAAAGAAGGTTAGAAGTACTATCTCTTATGGTATATACGAGTCCCTGCACTATTTAATGAACTTACAAATTTTGGTTATGATTATAATTTTATTGCTACTGAAAAATGGTCATCACTATAAGCAATTTAGCAATCAGATGTCTTCTTAGATGCAAAATGTTACGACCATAAAACCAGAACTGAAAAAATGACCATATAGGAAATAAATCTTCAGAAACAGAGCTGCTTTCCTACTTTGTTGACTTTGTACTCTCTTTTTTTGTATGTGTGGCAAGTGTATGCTTGTTTATAAGCGTCCACTTATTAAGACACAAAAATTTTCTATGTAGTATCAAAGTTCTTACTAGATCCATGGCTTGTTGTGCTTGCACAACCCATGTTTCAAAGCACGAGAAGCTGTGTGAAGCCCGTTCAAACAAATCCCATCAACTTCAGCCTGATGGGCTTTGTTTGAGAGGGCGTGTTGGAGAAAATTCACATTTTGTTGTGATGTCTTCAAAGGCAGATCAGTGCCGTAACAAGAGTTCATTTTGCAGATTCCTGAGACCAATTTCTCAATACCTGCTCAAACGTCAATTGATCAGGGGCCATATGTGAATATTACGGAAGATGGAATGGTTACAGCAATGGGCGACGACCAACAAGTTGATGTAACAGCAAACATAACCAGAGACAATGCGGGGATCGTCGAAGACGGTGAGCATGCCATTTCCAATCGAGAAGAGAACATTACCGGAGATCGTATTCCCCATCGCGAATCTGATACCAAGCAACCTTCAGAACATAAGATCTCTGCTCTATTGTTTCCCATAAAAAGGCGAATCGATCAGCTTGCAAGATACCGCCGGAGTTCTGTTTGGTTACTCACATATATTGCTATCGTAACCACTTGGCCGCTAGTGGGATCCGCTCTTCTTGTCTTCCTAAGGAAGAAGTTGAAAGGCATGAAGCCTGTTTCTACAGGTAGATGATATTTTAGTTTCCATGGTTTATGAAGGTTGAACTAAATTCCGAAGTTCTAAATGGTGGGGTGGGAGTTGATCCATTGACCATGAAAAACGAGGTAAGATTTGTGCATTCCTACCCACTAAGATGATATTAGTCCTCAAAAATTGTATCCGGTCAATGATAAATACACACTCTATTGTCTCGTTAGTCAACGGGGAAACTTGTGATTGTTGATTAGAAGAACGTTTCCAACAATTCTAGGCAAGTGGTCTATTAGCTTCTTTCAGTGTGACAGGTAAAATGACTGATTTAATATATCTGCAACATTATTTGTTACAACTTTTTTGTTTAGAATTATGGTTTTGATTCCATATAATTTTTTCCCTGAAAAATAATTGGAGACAAATAATGGAGTCACCCTGAGGAAAACCATTACAAACAGGGAATGCCAAAACCATTTCCCCTGTTGTAGCAAAGACTTAACAAATCCAAAGTGAAAGAGCTACGAAAGGTAATGAAAAGGAGCAATATAATTCAGATAGGGAATGCGGGTATGAATTTTTTTGTTGTTGAAATTTTTGCAATTTATAGTCGGACACTATCTATGGAGGGATTTTTTTAATATTAATTTTTACATTTGTAACATTTCAATAAAAAAAATATCTGCAAATGAATATAAATTTTTAATCATGGTTGAGAATGGAAGATCGGAGCGAATCACATGGTAGTATGCAAGTAATACAAGTTTAACCATAGTTTACTGAGGCTCAAATGAATGTAAACCATGAGATATTTATTGAACTTTTAAAAGTTTTATACAGATACAATACTACTTTTAACGGACGAATTCTTGCATTTGGCTGATTTTTTACGGACCTTTCAAATATACTTTCATTCAAAACTTATTAATTTTCATTATTCAAGATATTGCAACGTGGCTACAGTAAAATTACTTTGACCGGAGAGTTAAAAGAGTATATAAAGTGTGAACCTACCCTAATAAGTAATAAATGCACTTAAGAACCGAACCAAACCCAAAAAATCTGTCCGATTCATTCTGGATATTTGTTTTGACCCAAAAGAATCTGGTCCTCCCGACAAATAAGTAGTAAGATGATCGCGTCGCTTCGCAGTGGATTTATGTCTAAATATTCCTGGTTACATCGGAACACGTCCATGGTCAACTGATTCTTCGTTTCCAGCCATTACATAGTAAATTTTTCAAATTGAATCTCCACATTTAGTGCAACGGGAACAAAAATGAAGTTCCAAACGTCATACCATCTGTAAATAAAATAACTAAAATTTATCGAAATTGATGCCAAGTGTTCATCTCAATCGACAAGTATCCATATCATGCATGCTAAGATTCTTATCAGCCAACAATTTAATTAACTTAGATTCCCGTCGAAATTTTATGGCATGTGACCCTTGTAACTTGTGCCTTCGTACACTTCGGATAGTCATGATTTAAATTTAATTTCATTTGACAAATTGATTCTGATTTGATATGGCTCATACACATTTATGTTTGTCTTTGGATGAGTAATATACGATTTAATTTTCATAATTGGAGTTAATACGAACAAGATCATATGTGAAAATTGACAAAAATATAAGATAATAATTTGAACTTATTCCTAAAAACAAATATATGTTTGAAGTCTCGAAATTTATGAGAAGAGGCATTGCTTCTTTAGGAAAATTTCTACATAAATAAGAGTAACCATGAATCATAAATAATTTTTATTTGATTCGTTAAAAAATCAATTTATATTTAAATTATATCATGCAAATTAGAATTCATATTTATGTCTAGAACGAATCAAATATGAATCATCGTGTTGATAATTTGAACTTGACGTATGATAATTCAAGTTTATCTGTTTGAATAATGATCAACTCTGAATACATCAAAAACTATAAACTTCCAGTCTAATCATATAAGTTTTGCATCATGCGAGCGATATATTCTTCTCGATATTTTCCGGTTATATAATGGACCCACATGCATGCATGGCACCATACAACTCAAGTCTCGAGAGCTTCTTACTTGTGTGTAATGGAAATAGAAGAAGTTGTAGTTATTGTCGGAGCTGGACCAGCTGGTCTAGCAACCAGTGTCTGTCTCTCTCAGCTCTCCATTCCACACGTAATTCTCGAAAAAGAAAACTGTCCCGCCTCCCTTTGGAAGAAGCGAGCCTACGATAGGCTCCATCTCCACATAGCCAAGCACTTTTGCGAGCTACCCTTTATGCCTCACTCCCCCAAGACCCCAACTTTCATGCCCAAGGACGACTTCATCCGCTACCTTGACTCGTACGTCACCCATTTCGACGTAAACCCTCGCTTAAATCGGGTCGTTGAATCCGCTGTTCTTGATGAAACCAGAGAGAGATGGAGGGTTGAGGCTAGGAATATGAACAATGGAGAGGTGGAAGTTTATGTTTCCAAGTTCTTGGTGGTGGCAACTGGGGAGAATAGTGAGGCTTTAGTTCCACAAGTGCCGGGGATGGAGAGCTTCCAAGGAGAGATATTTCATTCTAGTGAGTACAAGAATGGGAAAAAATTTAAGGGTAAGGATGTTTTGGTGATTGGATGTGGCAACTCTGGGATGGAGATCAGCTACGATCTTGTAAATTCTGGAGCTTCTACTTCGATTGTAATTCGGAGCCCGGTAAGGATTAGAGCGAAAATTCGAATCTCCCAATAATATTTTTTATGTTTTCTTTGCATGTAATTTATCCCACTTCGATCCATGCATGAGATGTATTACATTTCATAAGCATACAAACCTATTCTTACATTATGTCGACCTAGATAAGGCTAAGAACCGTTTTCTTGTTTCTTTAAGAGGCATTTGGACAATGATTGGAAGAGAATCTATAGCATGCATGCATGGATATAGTGAGAGGTTAACCGACAATCACAATACATTAAACCTTATAATCCGTATAATTTGGCGAAAGTCTAAGTTCAAATCCAACAAGAAGTTGGTCGATCTTCCTAATAATAGTCTATATCAAATAACGGAAATCACATGAACATTCATATTACAACAAATTTATTGTCTCCGAACAGATAAATATGTCTAGTGTCGCCATCCATGAGAATAAGTCTGTCAGCTATAAAATTTGCTTGGGAATTTTTTGTTATTTTGAAGTCTCGAATGACTTCAACGAACTAAATATATTATTCTAATATCAAATTGTTTCGAGAAAAAAAATCATTTTTGAATGTAATACAATAACCTCGAGAAAATAGGGAGTCTTTAGATAATTTGATTTATCATATCTAAACATTGCGCAAATTTTAATTATCCCTAATTGCTTTAATCCACGAATTACTAATAATTTGTGTGACATGTCAGATTCATGTATTGACAAAGGAAATGGTGCACTTCGGGATGAGGTCGGTGAAGTTTTTTCCGGTGCAAGTTGTGGATGGAATGCTTAACATTCTGTCAAAGTTGGAGTTCGGAGATCTCTCGGTGTACGGCGTTACCCGCCCGTTTTGTGGCCCTTTCTACCTCAAATTGAATGCCGGAAGGGCACCGGTGATCGACGTTGGGGCTGTCCAAAAGATCCGTTCCGGCGATATTAGGGTATGTATGCCAGTAGTCTAATATAATCATATTTTCTTCATTTATTCGTATCTCACTTTTATTTAATATAAATCTCACAGTATTTAGCGAATTTCCAAGATTTTGAATTGAACGTGTCGAATATATTTAATAACAGTCCTTGACAAAACTTACCTTGCATTCCAAGCCAGAAATCTAATTTGCTAAATATTACCCCAAAAGCCAGAAATTTATATTTTTATGATAATATGCAGAAAATTTTATTTCGTTTTAGATTTATTGTATCTACTTTCTTTTGTTCGAATAAATTAAAGGAATATCTTTGCCTGGATTCTGGTCGGAGAAAAATTCCAGATCCGTTGACATATCTGAACCTATAGCTGATGGATCCCAAGGCCCGTTGACTTTTGACACATCCGACTGTAGCTAACTCCAACATACAAATATGTATTGTCGATTCTTATATTTGAGAAAAAATTTGTAATATAATTAAAAAAATTCTTCTAATATAAATAAATGGAATTCCTATTGAAAACAGAAAAATTAAATACTTTAAAAGTTACCTTCTCTTCCCCTCTTGCCACCAACCTCCCTTTGTCACCTCCCCACTTCCACCTAAACTCTCACTCGAAACTTCCATCGAAAATAAATTACAGAAACTTTATTTCACACTTTCAGATTTTTTTTTTACAAGTGATTTAATATACTTTTCAAGGATTTATATCCATATTATGTGGTAAGAGTATTTTGTTGGGAAAAAAAGAGTAACCCATCACCATTTTGATTGACGAAGAAAAAAAATACGGAGTTCTTTTGCAAGTTTGTAAAATTTGGGACATTTTATGAAACAAGAGTTTCCTTATAGAATCTATATAAAAACCCTTCAAAGGTTTGCCTTCATCTTACCCCAAATTTCCAACCCCATGTTATTCTTGTTGAAGGTTGTTCCAGCAATTGTGAGCATAAATGGGGACACCATCGAATTTGAAGACGGAACCAAGCAACACTTTGACGCGATAGTGTGCGCTACTGGTTATAAGAGCGCGGCTAATAAATGGCTCAAGGTAAGTTCCGACATTTATTGTACCGACTAATCTTCTAATTCAGCATTTGTTACATCGGAATATATGTTCAAGAGTGTTTGGCTATATGAATGCAGGACTACAAGTACATATTCAATGACCAAGGAATGCCAAAAAACTCATTTCCGGGGCAGTGGAAGGGCAAACACGGTATATACTGTGTCGGGTTCACGAGGATGGGAATCCAGGGAATTTCTATCGACGCGAAACTCGTTGCGAAAGAGATAAGGGATCGATTAGTTACTAGCACGCAAAGAGAAGAAGCTCCAGTTGCACCAGAAATTATGATCCATGTCTCACCCCTTATTTTGCAGGAGTGACATAGCTGTAGAGAGAGCCTGTGTTTTGCTTCTGCAAAATGCCAAGTGTGTAAGAAAATGGCCCCTTTGTGTGATTTTGTATATTTGCTAAAGAACATAAAATGTGCATTAGAGTAGTTTAGAGTGTGGGTTTTCAATAATGCCCTTTCCTGAACCAAGAACAATATATTCCAAAAACCGAGCTCAACTTGCATCTCAATCTTTGTCTAGTTATGTCCTTTTGTTTTATTTGAACAAGGTTTTCTCAAGTGGCAATCATCAGTGCTACAGCTCGCAAGATTCTAACACCAAATTCCAGTTTCCATCTGATTATTCTATATTTTGGTACAATCAAATCCACAAAGGCGAATACAATCGTACATGGATTGTCCAAGAACTACGTAACTAACTGAATTAGTATCTATAGCAGCATGAAAAATGGTGCTGCATCCCACGATTCTATTGACCGAAAAAAAAAGGTCCCAAGATTGTCGGAAAATCAGGATGTTACCGATCAGGATGCTTACCGATGAACTCCGATAGCTGCAAGTATACTTCACGACCGACTCATCTTTACTTTCGGCATTCCCTTCTTCATTTGGCGGGCACGCTCTTTTGCTTCTTTCTTCCGAATCGCCTCGGCACTAAGCTTTGCTTCAGATTCCTCTTGGAGCTTTTTCCTCTCGGCCTTTTTCTTCTGCAGTGCTTCTTGCCTGGCACTCTGAAGTTCTTTGAATGCCTCTTGGGCTAATTTCGTTCTGGTTGCTTCTGTTTTCGATCTTGCCTGGAATATTTGTCAAGGCTTTCATCATCTAAGTGTGTACATCAAACCTTGAATATGACAAATAATCAAGGCAAGAAAAAAGAGCGGACGAACCTGTGAACTCAGCCTGTAACGCCCAATCAGATCGATATAGTAAGGTACAAGAGCTACCAACCGTGTCATGTTGGACATGCTCTTTGCATCAGAGAGGGCAAACTTGAAAACAAGCACTTTCTTGTGTGTACCAACATCTTGATCAGTGAAATGCATTGAAATAAAACCCTTTCCAAATTTTTCGAAGGCCTTTTCACCAAAAACCTGCAAAATTCCAATGAAAATGAGGTTGACTGAGCTGGGCCACCAATGTCATGGTACTTATAATAATCTCATTTATCTACAATCAATTTGAGATCCATTTTTTCTAGGTGGTCGGCAACAATAACAACGTACAAGCGGACATGCTTGTCACCCGAAGTAAATATTAAGAAAAAATAAGCACTCGATTTACTGAATAAAAACACATTTCTAATCCATTCTACCACTGACACATACAACTGGGTTGGTCTGCAACAAAATGCCATTTCATGAATCACATTGCAATGGAGGAGAGTAAGCTTGATTGTCCCGACAAAGGAACTTAAACATATCCACGCGTACAATCATAAGTTATTGATGCCAACTTCAGGATGGGACAATCCCATCAAACCTAAAATATCTTTTTCAAACAAATATTATCCAAAAAACTATTCACAATTGTGTTCAAATCAAGCAACTCAAACAGTGACCAAAACCTGATCAAGCACGACGTCTGTGATAAGATCCCCAGCAACTTCCCGGGACTCAGAAACCACGGAAAGCTCCTCAGGAACCCACTTCCTCCCACTCCCTAGAGGCTGCCCGACGAACCCCGTAAACCTCTGCAAATCCCGGACCTCCTTGTGCATAACCTTGGCAAGCTTCTTCCTGGCCAGTGCAAACACAATGTGGTCCATAGCGTCGTCATTCATGAACACCTCGATGGTGATCTCGTCGCGACAGGGAACCACGACATTGTAGAGGCGAGAAATCAGGTCGTGGCGGCTCTTGAGCTCCAATGTGGCGATCAGGCCCTTGCAGTACCTCCGGCCACTAGCGTAGAACTTGAACAAGCTCTGCCCTTCCTTGAGGAGCAGCGGGGAGTCGTCGGACCCGTTCCCGACCCCGAGCAGGGAGAAGTTCTTGTCAAAGATGGAGTCTTTCGTGGCGAACTTGGCCGCCCACGAGAGGGCGATGTTCTCGTTCTCCCGCTTCCCCGTGAAGAAATTGATGATGAACACGATGAGGAAGGACACGCACGTGATCTCCACCAAGTAAGTCTCTTTCTTTCTGGGGAGAGGCTGGGTTGGCGCGGTGTTGTTGTTAGAATTAGGCCCAGGGTCCGCGGAGTTCGGGTCGGGTGGAGAGCTCACGGGGAGGCCCTCGAACTCGTTCTCGTCCCAATAGTCGAGGCTCGTGGTGGCGGGTTCTGATTCGAATTCAGATTCGGATTCGAATGGGGTTTCGGGTTTCGGATCCGGGGGTGGTTGGGACCGGGTGAGGGGAAGATCGGCGATTGGATCGAGGGTTTCCTCGTCGTCGACGACGTCGTCCTCGGGGTCGAAGCCTTCGAAGTGTTGGTGGTCGGCGAAGGAGCGGGAGAGGAGGAGGAGTGAGAGGAATACGAAGAAGAGGACTGAAGTGGGTCGGGCCATTCTTTCTTTCTCTCTTTCTCTCTCTCTCTCTCTCTCTCTCTCTCTCTCTCTCTCTCTCTCTGCGGTGCAGTTAGAATGATGAGTTGGGAGCCATTGGGTAGTTTATAGAGAGGAAGGTAGGAGAGAGTTTGAGACAGGACACAAGTCTATGATCATGTTGCTCGTCCGGGAGTTCTCCAATACAATTTCGAGTTGGACTCTAAAAACGACGTCATTTTATTGGCGTTGCGCCGTCACTTTTAACTTTTAACGCCGTTGCGGGGGATCGAACTTTGGTTCGCCCTTCCAAGTGCAGTCCCGGGTTAAAGTTTTTAACATTTTATTTGGCATGTTTTTTTTTTGGTGAATACCCTGGTATCCGGCCCAGCCCATTATGGATTTTCGACGGGGCCGACTATTCCTGTTCAAGGCGGATCCCGGGATTAAAGTTTTAAACCTCTCCCAACGCCGTTGTGGGAGATCGAACATTGGTTCGCCCTTCCAAGTGCAGCCTCTGGCACCACTGCACCAACTGCGCGTTGGTTTTTATTTGGCATGTCGATGTATTTATTCTTCAACTTGATCAAGTCATCAAATGACGAATTTCAATGAATGATATATTTTTATTTTTTTGAGTTGTGTCAATTTGCTCAACTCTTCTAAAATAACTCCATGTTGGGCTCAAGTGGTAGCTCCTAATCAAGTTGCATAATTAAATAGTGACATCAACAAAAGATTTGGAATTAAGTGGAGATTTCCATAAAATTTGGATCATAAATCCGACATTGATATACGGATTTAGTATGTGACATAGTAGGTGTCATGGTAGGGACAACATGACATCATATGAGACCTACGATTTTTTCGCCGCACAGACAAAGGGAGAACGGTAGAACATTTTCTCAGATGTTTTGAAAATTTACAATTTCATAAATTAAACAAGATTATCATAAAAGGGCAACTAAATATAAATTAGTGACCATACAAAAATAATTAATACATATAAGTGACTATACAATGATAACTTGATTAGATAAGTGAATAAAAGAGATTATTTTTTCTAGTGATATGGGTTAAAACATTAGAGACCATGATTTTTTTTTTACCCGAATAAATTTTTAATTGCCAATTAATTTGCGGGGATGGGATCCATTTCGTCCAACCAAGGAGATCCATATTATCTATGTCTGTGGGCCTGTCATATATTTATTTGGGTCAAGGTGAAGCCCATTAAGAGGGCGGATTCCCTTTTAGTCTTTTACCCTCCAACTCCGTGAAGCTTCCTTCTTAGATCCGCGCAATAAACCCTTTCTCTCCCGCTAGAAAAACCCGGAAATTTACCAATAACCGAATTTATCCGTTTTGGGTGTTAATTTTCCGCTACAACAAAAAAAAAACTATATTTAATATTATTTTCAGCTCCGTAGACAATGAAGCGCAAGAGAGGGAACAAGAAAGGCAAGCCCAAAAAGCCCGTTCCCGCCGCGCGCTCTCCGTCCCCCGCCGCCGACGAGTCCTCCTCCGCCGCCGACGAGGAGCCTATGCACGAAGATGTCGGCGGGAGCCGAAACCACGACGCGCCTGCGTCTCCCATGGCGGTGGAGAAAGAGGAGACTGCACCTCTGCCTCCGCCTCCGCCCGCTCCAGCACCGCCGCCGCAGCCCCGGCCGGTGGCTAAGCCGCCGCTTGTTGTGTTCAACAGAATGAAGGTTAAGTTGAAGACCTCCAAGCCGCCGCCTTCCGCCCCAGCGGTTATTTTGCCTACCGATGTTAGTAATACGAGTCGGAAGAAGGAGGAGAGTGGTGGGGATAAGGCGGAGGAGAGAAGAGAAGAGAGCGCGGCGGTTATTAAGGGCTCGGGCTCTGGAAATGCGGCGCCCTCTGCTGTTGCTGAGGGATCGCCGAGGGACGAGCCTAAGAGCCTTGTTAAGGTTTCTGCGTCGGGAAATGTGGCGCCCTCTTCTGGTGCTGAGGGTACGCAGAGGGACGAACCTAAAATTGTTATTAAGGGTTCTGTGGGAAGTGCGGCTGTCGCTGACGGAGCACGGAGGGAGGAGCCGAAGATCGTTATCAAGGGTACTGCGTCAGGAAATGCTGTGCAATCTGCTGTTGCTGAGGGAACGCGGGGGGAGGAGCCTAAGACCCTTATTAAGGGTTTTGCTTCGGGAAATGCAGCTGTTGCTGAGGGAACTCGGAGGGAGGAGTCGAAGATCGTTGTCAAGGGTTCTGCGTTGGGGAATGTGGTGCCCTCTGCTGTTGCTGAGGGGATACGGAGGGAGGAGCCTAAGACCCCGCTGAAGCCTCGGTTCGATAAGCTGGAATTGGATTCTGCCTTAATGGTATCTTAATTTTAGCCCTCTCTGCTTTATATTTACCGGTTATTTTTCTTTAGTTGCGGTCTGTGATACTCTGGCATTTGCTGCGAATGGGAATGGGGGATGGCTCTCGCATCGAGGGCTGCTCCCATTCTTCGAAGGAAGTTGTTTTAGGGGCTGACTGCTGAGTAGTTCATTGTAATTCAATTAGGAGAATTGTGGGTTGTGGGATTGCTTGGTGAATTGGTCTTTTCATACGTTTTACCCTGATGCTTGTCTGTATTGCTGCATATCCATTTTGGAGCTATGTGTCCCCTTAGATTTGAGTTTGTTTTTTAATGGTTGAGCTCGCTTCAATTACTTTACTGGGTGCCTTTTCTTTTTCACGGAGGAGATGATTGCCTACTCTTTCTCTCTCTCTTTTGGTAGAGGTGATTGCTTATTTTAGGTAAAAATAGTTTCACATAGACATTGTTTTGAACATGCTAAGGTGGTACTAACGGAACATCTTGAAACAGCTAATCTCTGGCTTCCTTCTGACTATGTTACTCGTTCAACTAGGGTGCGTATTTTTTAGTATTTTTACTGCATGGACTGTAAGGCTTCTCCAGTCTATTTATATCAGAGTCAGACAGTGGTTTATGTTGGCCGTTGCCATTTGCAAATTCAACACTTGAGAATATACAGAGCTACGGCATCATTCCTTTGAACACTCATGCCTTTATAATTTGCTACTGAAAAGGCTGTAGGAGTGAATTGCAAAAATTGTAATTGATAATGAGATTTGAATGCGGATTCTTTGGCGGATAGGATAAACATAGCTGTGGGGAGTAGTCAAATTTGCTAAAGTGCCTGAATTCTATTTTTTTACTGGATTCCTTATTTGGCTATGTATAGATTATCAAGAAAGTGATGAAGATGGATGCAGCTGAACCTTTTAATGTTCCGGTGAATCCAGAAGCTTTGGGGATACCTGTAAGTGCCTTATTATTTTGATTTGGTTATCATAGTATCCGCTTTCACACAATTTGGCTTTCTTATTCTTATGCCTTCATGTAAATTGTAACTCTATTTGTTTATCTGTTCGAAACCAGGATTATTTTGACATCATAGACACACCAATGGACTTTGGAACAATATGTACCAATCTTGAAAAAGGCAATAAGTACATGAATTCAGAGGATGTGTATGGGGACGTACAATTCATCTGGGACAACTGTTCTAAGTACAACAAGAAGGGTGATTATATTGTGGACCTTATGAAGCGAGTCAAGAAGAATTTTATGAAGTACTGGACCGCAGCTGGGCTTTACACAGAACCAACCAGGGCAAGTAGTGGTGAGAATCTATTGTTTTCTTACTTTCCTGGACTATCATTTAATGCTCTTCTCCTTGACATGCCTGTCATAACGGAAAGGTCTTGGTGGTTCACAGTCTAAAAGTATGCTTCTGCTTGTATTTTTGTTGGACTTCCTCTGTTGTCTATCGTTATCTCTGGTTTTTACCTCCTTATGGATTGATATGAGCAGCCTTAATGTTTGGTTCTCTTTCTAGGTACTGAAGGAGTTACTGGAGAAGATATTGTAGCTTCTACTCACGCTCCTGTTAAAACCAAGAAGACCAAAAAACGCCATGGGTAGGTTATCTAGTGTTTTGTCTCATTTGTCTACCAACTAGAAGTATTCAGATACCAATTTATAAGTAATTCGGTCAACCTGGAAACTGAGTCCATTCACTATTACTAATTTTGGAAAAGGTACTCCGGCATCATCTTGACTGTTGTTATTGCTTTAATACCTAATTAATGATTACACTCTAATTAACTGTTTTCTAAACAAATTGACTCTGGGAATGGCCATTCCATTATCAGTGCCGTGTTTTTGTTGCTGATGAATGTGTACTCTGGTTAACCACTATCTCCCGTTTTAGACTTCTAATTAGAATTCCATAGGGTACTTACAGAGCTCAGAAATTGTTGACATATGCAGAAGCGTAATGGAAGGAAGAAAGTTGCACTTTGGAAATTCTTTGGGTAACACTAAGGCTATGTTTACTTCTGCATAAGTGAACTCGTAGGGAAAATTAATTATGAGGATTATTTTCAGTGGAAAATGAAATACTTTGTGTTGTTTGGTTGAAATTTTAAAAAGCTGATGTGAAAGATTCTCCTTTTTAGCTGTTTAAATGTTAAAAAAAAGTGTGCACGCATATATATTTCACTTGGCAACATAAAACTAACGGTCTAATATACTCTTCAGAAAATGTTTAATGTTCCAAAAACTAATTTTGTTTAGTCAGTCAAAATTCTGTAGAAACTAAAATGCACCAAATCACTGAAAAGTTAGGAAACACTTTTTTTCTCTAAAAAACCCCTCTGTCAAACAAGTTAGTGCGAGATTTGAATCTCTTGGTGCAACTAGATGATGTGGTTAGCTTATAAGTTCTTGTTATTCATGCCTGTTATGCTGCTGACTGCCTGCAGATTTGCCTGTTTACTACCACATGAGCAATGTTTAACCATTTCAGTCCTCGTGCTTGATAATTCTACTACTCTTTGGAGCTTGTGGTCCATTTGATTCATTAACCATCTCGCTGGGAGTTCATTATTCCCTTCAATGCTATTGTTGGTTGTATATAAATTCATTGTTCAATTCAAGGGAGCCTTTTCAGATGTCGGCTTCTGCATGTTAAGATGTATATTGATAACTCTAAGCCAGTTGTCATTTCATTATCACTAGATGTTGCAAAGACTTTTGGGGGTTGAAATAATCATTTACATTTGCAAGTTTTTGTGTTTTTTCTTGTGCATAAGTAGGTATCAAGAGCTGTACACGTCTTTTGCTTCCTTCTTTGCAACTGCGAATCAGTTCAGTTCTGTCTCTTGTTGTACAGCATTTACTCTTTGTTTTGTCCATATATGACCAGCTTTTATATTTTGCAGGAGGCGACATAAAAGTGATTGTCTGTGTGCTGTTTGTATTTTAAAGCGCCGAAGGAGAGAGCGTGAAGAGAATGAGCAACTTGCTAAAGGACAGGTTGCATCCACTGATCGAGAATATAAGCAAGAGGTGCACAATTTTTTTTCATTCCCAATTATATGCGAATTTATGCCAATTGAATCACTTTAATAATCATTACTGTTATAGCATTTTCATCTTAAGCTTTCTACTGTTTCCAATTTGGAATCTACTACTATCTCGATTCTTTTTACAATCAGAAGGGTCTTTCATGTTCCATGTTCATGAAAGCTTAAATGAGGGTATTTTGTCAAGAGTAATTGCACATTAAATGGAACCTTGTGGTTATAGGTTGTTGGACTTGGTTGTGATTAGTTTAGTTTGCTTTCCAGAGCGAGGTTAAGATTAGTCACTTTTCAACTGAAAGACGTGTTCCATTACTGTTAGTGCTAAAGTAATTATTTTAGGAACTCTCACAACTTTTGACGGAGCCCACTGTACTAGGGTGATACAATAGATGTTGCAAGGTTTAATCTGATATAAATCAGAACTGAAGTACAGTACATAATTCCAAACATAAATTATGTGAATTGACATTAATATTTCCTTTTTATTTGCTTGATTGAAGGAATCTTCTCTAATGGAAAGCCCTGATGGTGGTGAGGATTCATCTTCAGACATGGGCGAGTCACGAGACCCTGATGCAGAAGGTGATGTGGAAGGAAAAGAACTGGAGCTTAAAGCGGTGGAGGAAAGGCAGATTGCGACTTTGGAGGTTAAGCTTGATGAGGAAGCGGATGGTGATAATGAAGACAAAGAGGAGGAGGAAACTGAGCGAGATGCTAAGAAAAGGAAGGTTGAGGTGTCGGAACAATCTCACTTTACTGAGAAACAAGCACAGGAGCGCGTGCAACAAGTGCAGCATGTAGCAGCTGGGGATGAAGACACAGTTGATCAGATACATACAGATAAACCCCCTGAGCTGGTGCAGCTGGAAGAAGACTTGATCGATTTTCAGCCGACAAAGCATAAGGTAACTGATATTAGCATTGAGCACCGGCATAGTTATATCACTATTTTCTTTCCTTTGACTCATAAATTTTTTGGTTAAAACTGTTCATACTTGCGAATGTGGATCATATGGATATACTTGATTAATGGAATGGGGTTTTTACTTTGCCCTTCTGCCAAATCCTTATCTCGTATTTGTTTCCTGAATTTTGAATACGTGGTGCAAACACTTTTGTTATTCACCAAACACATTATTAAACAAGTCCATATGCGCACGCCAAGTATGTTTGCTTGCAACAGATAATGTGCAAAACCCAACCAACCAGGCCACCACCCCCTGCACCCTTGCCCTAACCCAAAAATCAAGACTATACTTCCATTTTCTGTTCCTCTGTTAACTGGACCATTCATCTGAACTTTTATCTGGCCTTCTCTTTGTTGATTCCTTTCCCTACTTTTTATTTATATATTTGAACTTTTTTCACACCTTGAGCATAGATTTCTTTGTGCATTTTCAATCACATACTTTCTTGAACTTTGCTGTTCTTCCCTTCTGTTTTTTCTGTCATCAAGGTTATAGTTGTCTTGTACTTCTTTTATTACCTTTACAAGTTGTAGTGACGTTTCTGTTATCTTTTGCTTATTTACTGGCTTTCCTAAGGATATCAAACATGGTTAAAACTACAGTTGTTGTGTACCATAAAGTCTGTCGCATGTCAACGTGTCTGGTTCTTCTGTCATGTATCATTGTGATCTTTCATGTCTGGACTCAGCAGATCTTCCCTGCTTTGTTTTGGTTGCACCTGGGTAGCTTACATGCTCTGTTTTGACGGATTGCAGGAGTTGCTGAAAAGTGCTGAGAAGGCTAAACTTCGTGAGCGTTTTCAAGAAGATAATCCTTTGCTTGTAGGCTTGTGTTCAAGTCTGTTCCCTCGCAATCGTAGGTCAGTATGGAATGGTCCTCACTCTCTGGTCCCATATCAAGGTCCTACTCGCAAAGGCTCCATCTATGAAGCTATCGAGGCATTGATGAAATAGGTAGTGGTCACAATTCGTTTGCCTTCGGCTGGCTTCTGCAATCATAAGGCTACATTGCCGCCTGCCATGGTTGTTGGCCCATGCTATACAAGCTGAGAATCCAGTGCCTCTCATCATCTCCAACCTAACTAGGGTTCCAAAGATGGCTGCCGACGGGTGAATTGTACAAATTGAAGTTCGATTATTCGATCGGGTAGGTAGATTGTAACTTAGTATAGATGAGATGTTGGATGACGTGGATAAATGCTAGCAGCTCCGATCCAACTTGCGAGTTGTATGGTCCTCCCAAGAACGAAATGTTGCTTATGGAATCTAATCAAGTCCCGTGCCCTCTATGCTTATTGGCACTTGGAAGATATTGAGTAGTTATCGAATTTGGCCCGCCAAATAGAATTGTTTGATAATAGAATTGAAAGACAATTATAAGAGCTGAACTCCGATTCTTTGCTTTGGCTCAAGAATTATGATTTCATATTTTATCTTTATCCTTTGAACTTATCAATCATAATTTCTTATTGCCTACATATGCACAAACAACTTCGAGAATTTACAGGACCCATGACTTGGGAAGATAATGAACGATCAGATACGAAGGAGAATGGATTCATTGGGGACAACTAAATGGGTGTCCCCAAATGGGGACTACATTCTCAGCCATTGGATCTGATTTTATTTCAAAAAAATCAGATCCAATGGTTGAGAACAAGTAGAGGGTATTATGGACTTTTACCCACTACCAAAAAATTGCAATAGTAAAATCACTCAATTAAACACTTCACTTTTTCCACCCAAAACAACTCTTCACCTCTCCCATTCACGACCTCTCCCTTCTCCTTTCTCTTTCTCACCTTACCTTTCTCTCTCTCTCTCTCTCTCTCTCCCAAACCACACACGTAAGCTTTATTATAGAGAAAACAACTATGAATGGAGAAGAGGAGAGGAGGAGAGCCGCACCGGAGAAGAGGAGAACCACGCCGAGAAAGAGGAGAGCCACGCCGGGGAAGAGGTGGAAAAGGAGCGCCGGAGAAGAGGAGAGCCGGAGAAGAGGAAAGTCGCGCCAGGGAAGAGGTGGAAGAGGAGAGCCACGCCGGAAAAGAGGAGAGCCGCGCCGGGGAAGAGGTGGTTTGTTGTAATTAAGTTGCTGGTATGCTATAGTTAAGTTACTGGTTTGCTGTAGTTTAGTTACTGGTTTGCTATAGTTACGTTACTGGTTTACGTCGGAGAAGAGGAGAGCCACACCGGAGACTCGGGTTTTTGGGTGTTTTGTTGTGGGTGTTTTAGGTTTTTCCTTTTCTTCTCATATTGTTGGCCAAACCTAGAAGGTGCATTTAGGACGATGATGATTTGCTATTTTTCTCGTTCTGTCCTACTGGTTTTCTCTTTCTGACATACTGGTTTTCTTGTTATGATGTACTGGTTTGATGCAAAAGAGATACTGGTTTGATTATTAAAAGATACTGGTTTGCTTATAAAGAGATACTGGTTTGGCTTATTAGAGATACTGGTTTGATTATTAAGAGATACTGGTTTGATTCTGGTTGTAGTTATGTTGCTGGTTTGCTGTAGTTATGTTACTGGTTCGCATGTATTTTGTTGCTGGTTGAGATTGTTAAGATACTGGTTTGATATATGCTGTCATTGATAAGGAGAAAATCAGAAAGTGGTTTGAGAGATGAATTAGAAAGTTAAAAGGGATATATTGGAGAGAGAAAGTGGCTTATTCAAAATTTGAAGTTGATTGGAGAGAGAAATTTTAAATTAAAAAAGTTGGGTGGTTTTACTGAAAACCAGTAAGTAAGAAAAATAAAACCAGCAAGTGATAAGGAGAAAACCAGTAGGCCATAAGGAGAAAATCAATACGTCTGAACGAGAAAACTAGCAAGTTAGTAAATTCAAAAACTAGAGAGAGAAAGAACGATACAACCAATATGTCAAAAAAGAAAACCAGTACGTGAGAACGAGGAAACCAGTACGTGAGAACGAGAAAACCAATAAGTCAGAACGAGAAAATCAGTACATTAGAACGAGGAAACCAGTAAGTGTGAACAAGAAAACCAGTAAGTCAGAACGAGAAAACCAGTACTAAAACAATTGGAGAGAGAAATTTGAAGTTGAATAGATTGATTGGAGAGAGAAGGTGAGTTATTCAAAAATAGAAAGTTGATTGGAGAGAGAAATGTGGGTAATTCAAAAATAGGAAGTTGATTGGAGAGAGAAGGTGGGTTATTCAAAAAATGAGAAGTTGATTGGAGAGAGAAACTTTAAACCAGTACGTCATAACGAAAAAACCAGTACATCATAAAGAGAAAACCCGTAGGTCTAAACGAGAAAACTAGTAAGTCATAACAACCAAACCTGTATGTCATAAAGAGAAAACTAGTAAGTCATAACTGGAAAACCAGTACCTCAACAAGAGAAAACCAGCAAGTCATAAGGAAAAAACTAGTAAGTCATAAGAAGAAAACCCGTACGTCAGAAAAAGAAAACCAATAAGTATGACATACTGATTTACTTATGAAGAGATACTGGTTTAAAAATAAAGAGAGACTGGTTTGATAATTATGAGATACTGGTTTGAAAAAAAAATCAGCAAATCAAGGATACCAGTAGGTCATAAGAAGAAAACCAGTAGGTTATATCGAGAATACCAGTATGTGATAACGAGAAAACCAATAAGTCTTAAAGCGAAAACCAATAGGTCTGAACGAGAAAATCAGTAAGTCATAACGACCAAACCAGTAAGTCAGAAAGAGAAAACCAGTAAGTCATAACTACAAAACCAGTACGTCATCAAGAGAAAACCAGCAACACATAAGGAGAAAACCAGTAAGTCATAAGGAGAAAACCAGTAAGTCTTAAAGCGAAAACCAATACGTCATAACGACCAAACCAGTATGTCAGAAAGAGAAAATTAGTACGTTATATCGAGAATACCAGTAGGTGATAACGAGAAAACCACTACGTGATTAATTGGAGAGAGAAATGAGTTATTTCAAAAAATGGAAGTTGAATAAATTGATTGGAGAGAGAAAGTGGGTTATTCAAAATTGAAAGTAGATTGGAAAGAGAAAGTGGGTTGTTAAAAAGGTTGGGTGGTTTTACTAAAACACCCTTTCTCCACTTTTGGGTTTATGTAGTCCCCATATGGGGACTAAAAACTTGTCCCCAATGAATCCACTCCCGATACGAAGGATGTTGAAAGACGCTCCAACTTAGATACATGAGTGGCGCAAGAATCCTTCAACATCACGCAATCCGACCTGTTTGATTTGAACGGATGAACACGACTCGTGTCACTACCAATTGAGTTTTCAAAACATTGCCATCGCAGAACACTTGACAAATCGATGATTGTAACACTTGACAGCATTTGTGATTAGTGCAGGAAAGCGTTCAAAACAATCATAAAGAGGACTGAGCTCAGATCAAGTCGGTCAGCTCTCTTATATTATTTGAATTGCTTTCGGAAAGCATCCAAATGAAATATTCGCAAAAGACCGAACACACCTAGCATTTCGAGGCAGTCTGAAGCTGGCAACTCTTTGTTCGGACAATCCACGACCTATAAAGCCTGAAAATTTCCTAACCGGGCGAGGCTGCCGGCTGATGAAAGTTGAGCAACACCAAGCATAATGTCAATTGCCGATCGAAGCACAGAACACCGAATGGAGCGGCAACCTCTGGTGCGAACACCAATTGCAATCAATTTCTAACTTCAACCGAGAGAGTAAAACGACATTGTGGGAACCACCCAATCGTAGAAATTAGGGGAGATCGTATTTTACGTGTCCAAGGTAGAGACCACATGCCGGTGCCATGGGACTTGCAGCTGTAACAGATTTAGCATCCAGTATCCTCACCACTGGCAAAACCAACAGAAATTGGAATGACGGACCAGAATCGGAAACAGAATTAGCATGTACACAAACAGATTCAAAGAATGCAATACTTGGAGTAAAGATCATACCATCTGAAATTGTTATATCCCCAGTTCCAACAGCTTTGAGAACACCAACAAGCAATCTGACCTGAGAAAATAGTAGCCATTGCCTTAGTTGTTCAGAGTGAAACCGAGGACGACCATGGACCAGTTAGATCACTTAAAGAACCATGGGATGTTAATATATGCCGGCTCATTACAAGCAACGGCACCGACATGGAAGAAGCAGCTCTGCTCATATCCGCTACGAGAAAATTTGCGCAAGAAGCAACTTTTCAGAAAATATAATTGAGATGCATGATGCTAATGTAATAGGAGAGATGAGCAGAGCAACGCGGCCTATTGTTTTAACCACTAACAGTAAGATCACACAACATCCCTAAGGTTACTTCTTTGACATAACTACAAAAAATTGGCTCCAAACTCGTGAGAAAAATTTGTCGTAGGTTCTTTTAGGAATAATGAAGAATTTAAACCTGGTGGTAGAGAAAAGAGCGGGACCGTGCTGTCACCACATAGCAACGATGCCTTCTTCGTATCCCAAATCCCATATTAACTTTACCAGAGGTGAGCTCTTCCGTGTTATAATGTACAGCCAGGTCGGTCAGAGAATGACTGGAGTTTGTAAGAAGACCTTCGTCAGAGCAACTGCCCTGCTCTCTCTGCTTGATTGAGGGGAAGTACGGAGTTGAAATAACCTCAGATACCGAAAGTTCATCCAAGGTTCTTATTGGAGATTTGGCCTGTGTAAATTGATCGCATATACAAAGAATCAGAACATTGTGCATGTCAAGAGATCTTATAAAGGTAACAAGAAGCATATTGTAGGGCAACATCTTGATCCGGTGAGTGTTATTTCTTTCTTGATGCAAAAAGATCGACAACTAAGGTTCAATAAACCACAACTTCTGGCAAATACAGAAGATTCAATGTGGAGATTAAAAATAAACTTTATCCAATTTTCACCTAAACTGAAACAGGAACTACAGTGAGAGCTGACCCCATAGGGCTGGTTTCTCCCAGGCTTGTGAAAAATGAACTTGCTTTTGTATGCGAATAAAAGGATTATCAATTGCATACAACATTATCACTAGACATAAAGAAAGAAGTTCTCAAGGTTGATGGCCTCAGATAGCAGAAACGATCTCAGTTCATGGCCTCGGATAGCGGAAGAAAGGTACCAATTAAAATATCGTCATTACATAACATGAAAGGCTTCCGATTTAGAACACCAGCCACCATTGTTTGACATGTTTCTAAACCAAGTTATAAGATATTGAAGAACCTGGCAACCAGATGCCCGAAAGGAACTAAAGTCATGCTGGCCAATGAGAACTTTGCACGCCTCCTGCACAAACCATGTTTCATTTAACAACGTGAAATCAAGTGCATCGGGCACAAAATCAATATATGTTTCAAAAGGTACAGAAAACTCTCATCACCTGCATAGCAACCAGATTTATCTCCTCGGTTACATGCCAAGCTCTGTCTTTTTCAAAAGCTGACAATGGCTCTGTTCCAGATAGCAAACGGTAAAAGTACCTGACAGTTTTCGAGACATTCAAAGAAACCATGAGATTTCATCAGCACATGGTAGTTATCACTAATGTGCCCGTCAACACATTATCATTTATACTCAAGAGTTTATAAAAACTACCTACGTGCGCTCTTGGGCCTTAAATCGTGCATGAAAATCAGATGGAACACATCTAACATCGGTCACCATGATGTCACCTTCATTCTTCTGGAAAGGAGTAAAAAGCAATCTGTTACGAACGCTTCAGAGCTGAAATGAGAATGGTACATCAGGATCCTAGATACAACTTCAGAATGCATATATGATACAACAGCCATTTAATTTAATTTATAAGACTATAAGCACAAATTAACATGACTTAGTTCGCAGGTAATGGTTAATGTGTGTTAAGATAGCCAACAAACAAGTCTTATGTGGCGCAGAATGGACTTCCGCCATTCATCAATTTCACCATAGAAGTTGCATTAATTTCCATTCAAAACACAAGTCTGCTCTAAAATACCAAATATAAGCAAGTATGGCATGAAGTACAAAAGGCATCGTGATAGATAACACTACTACAGTGTCATTGAAAGCCATACCTGTAGGAAATGGTTCACAGCATTTTGAACCACAGCAGCCTCGTGGGGTGGCAACTGAATTACGATGGAAAAAGACCGTTATCAAGTTGTAAATAATTGGTACTGAAACTGTTTATCCACTTAACTGAGACAAATAACATTTGCTAGAATCATAGAAATTGCATGAACAGATAGTTAACTACACCGATATCTAGCACGCGTACCACTTCGCCAGGCTTTCTTTTGCTAATGCGTTCAACATCAACATGGCAGACATTCGACAAGGCATGAACTCCGGCATCCTACAACAACATTTTTCAAATAAGCATCCACACGGTACACCACCCCTCCGGCAAAAAAAGGTACATCGACAGATTGATTATCACATCAAGCAAGCAAGTCCTTCGAATCAACATAATTGGAACCCAACCATCAACCGGACCAAAGCAGTAGACTCACAGTTCGACTGGACAAGGAAACCGAGACAGGCTGGCCAATGAACTTGTGGAAGGCTTCCTGCGACCCGAAAAACAGACAAAAACCACTGTCAAGACGCCACCTTTGAGACTACAACTCTCCAACAACCAATTCGAAGCATTGCAAGGGGGCGATGAGGTTACCTCGAGAACGCCAACAACGGTCCGGCCGTTGAGCTGCTTCTGGGACCCACAGAATCGGGTTCCAACGTATTCGACCGCCACCAAGTACCTTTGGAGCTTCTGGTTCAGGGTGGCCATTGGTTCTTCTTGTTCTTCTTCTTGTTGGGTCTTCTTCGGTATCTTTCCGGGTCTTTCGTGGGTCCCGAAAATGGCGGCGTCGGAGAGGTTCGGGCTCCCCGTCATCGGCGTGGTGATATGGGAAATCGGAGGGAAGCAGATTGTTTTGGGGTTCTGGGTTTTTGGTACAAAAGAAGAAGGGTTTAATGTGGAAGAGACGAAGATGAAGGTGGAAAATTACTGAAATGGTTCTGACGTTTCTACTAATATGCAAATCAGTCTCGTTTACGTACATTTTAGTCCGAATTATAGTTAAATTGGAAGTCATAATTATTTTGTCAACAGATGTAGCCGTAACAACGATTAAAATTGTTAATATGATTATGTCTTTCTGCTTCAAAGTTTTGGTGTCGTCACTATTGCTCATCCAATTGATTAATTAAAATTGAAATTGGATAAAGAAATTCGGTAAAAGATTGTTGACAACTATTTAACAAATTAAAGTTTACTAGATAAAAATTGAATAGAATTACAAGTTTTGTATTTAGTGTGTCAGGTGATATAAACAAGTCAAGTTTACTTGACAAGTAAATGGTCTATTAGTTATATTTTTCAATTTATATTCTGTGATTTGTATTATAGCTGGAGCGAGAAATAATATATAAAAAAAGTAGACAGAATAGGAAAGTATGAGAAATAAAAAGAAAAACAAATTGGGATGTCTTAAAAATTGTAGAATAGAAAAAGAATTTGTAGAAAAAAAGTAGTAACCATCTTCTAAGCTATTGGGCCTAGACTAATAAATACCGGGTCTAGAGGCATTAAAGCCCACCCATCATGTCACTTATTTTATTTCCCTTTCATCTCCAATGTTGGGCGGCTTTGTTCCTACTCTAAACTATCTAGAACAGTGAGTATTTCGTATTTCCATGTCTTGTCTCGCTACATTTGTAATTGTTGATTCTATTGTTTCATAGGGTTTAGGGATTAGGGTTTCTAGATTTGGGTTTGGAGTAGGATAAATTAATTAGTTGAACCTAGCTGTGATATTATAAAGAACCGTTTTTGGGTTATGGGATTTTATACAGGTTAAGTAACTAGATGTTTCAGATTTGGCCAGTTCATACTTATATTTTCGGGTACTAGATGCGAATTCCCGAACTAAGTAGCCTCTTGTTCGAACTGTGGAACTTAGGAATCGTTTGTAATGGAGTTGTTGGATTGGAATTGTAAGGGAGAGATCGTGCTTATTTGGTGGTAATTGTCTGAATAGAAAATCTTTTGTTCTCGAATTTACCCTTTGACAGGACAACCAGATTGCTTTCACAACATGAATTGGCTTATCGTTTGATCGAATTCTGCTCTTCATTTGCTAACTGCCTTGAATTAATTTGTTAATTCGGAACATCAATGTTCTTGATGCAGCCGAAGATTCTCTCGTCTGCAATTCTGGTTGCGGTTAAAGGGATTCAATTAGACGAGGACTGCTGGCGGGAAGAACCTTAACGAGGTCTATCTAAGTGCTGCGTTTGTTTGTTTACTACTTGTGTCCATTGATCCACAATGGCAAAGGGACTGATATGGGCAACTGCCGAGGATTTAGCAAGAAACAGAGGCCGTGTTCTTTCTCTTTACCGCCAGTTATTGCGCAGTCTTAACTCTCCGAGCTTGCCTCTTAACCTCGCAGCAAGGGAGGCCAGAAAGGGTGAAGTTAAGGCAATCTTCTTTGTGGCATCCGAAGAGAGATCAATCCACAACATTAAAGATCTGCTAGACACCGGCGACTACGCCCTTTCTGTCCTCAGAAAAGGTGAAATTCCGAAGTACATCCAGTGAAGAAAAATGTGCCATTAGATTTCCTGTGATAGTCCATCCCAGTTTGCAGACGGGATACATGTTATCCAACTAATATTTTTTCATGGGACCCATATGACATGTACATTGTCGTTCAGTTGCCTGTCCGACTATGTTTCAATCTTGTTCGATCATGGCTGTTAAAAGGCGCTGCAGGTTCGGAAGATCTGCGCCTTTTATTACAGCATGGTCCCGGCTTTTCTGCTCTTGGTATGGCTTTCGAGGAAATACGCCGGAGTAACATCAACGACAGTGGTTAAGTGATAAGAGAAAACACAAAAGGGTAATGAGCTATGTCTGGTGGTGAAACTTGCAACTAGGTACAGTCACAAGGGAGGTAATAGTAACCCAGGAAGGGTCACGCCAAAAGTTGGCAAATTTAGAACGAAATCGCCGTCACGGAATCGAAATGACTAAACATTCTTTAATTCTATATAGTGATTCTTGCAATATTAATTTTTTATTAGTAAAATTAAAACTAGGATGCGAGGGAGGAAACAACGTTTTATGAAAGTGCATAAGCATATGCTTGTCCTCAAGTCCTCCGAAAGCATACTTTCTAAATATTTCTTTAGCATGATCAAATCATTGGTTTGCTGTCTCTCATTTACAAATAAAATCCCACTTTCAACAAGCGGCTCACTCAATGTTTTCTATACACTCTAGTTCTACAAATTTTACTTTTGAATGCGTATGTTAATACATATGCTCTTTCCTTTAGGTTGAGGTAATTAAAACCTCGACTTTAGATGAAAAAAAAGAAGATAATTCCAAACCTTGGTATTTTTGTTAGTATAAGGACGGTGATAAGCCTAAAAACTTCATACATTAGACGTACAAGATGAGAAAATTTTACAATGTAAATTGATTTTTTCCCCTATAATCACACCCGTATTATAAAGGGCTAAGTCTAATATTCGTTCTCTTTACTTGTTAGAAGAACATCCAATCTACCATTTTATATTATATCGGGAAGTCACCTTGAGCTAGACGGACGAGTCAATTGCATGCACAAAATCTTTCCAGTTAGCAAAATCATTTGCACCTCTCAGAATAAGCCTGAGATTACATCTCGTTTTGTAAAACGGCCACGAAAATTTAAGCCAGCATGGCTTCATTTCGACATGCCATGGCAAGGAACTCGTGATATGTACAATATTACCACTTAACTTGTCCTCCATCTTTATAGTTGAATTAGCTGAGGAGCTCATATTTTGACCACCTATCATATCATGTGACCCAAGTGACTTCTAGCCAATGCTACTAAAACCGACCTTCGATCTTTCGATAACGAGGTTGTGTCGCAATAAACGGATCACCTCTTCGCAAATAGGAGGTTGCCATCCATGCTCTACCATGCTGCTTGTATGTTTTGATGGTAGTCTTACTTGCTTCCTAGGATGGATAGAAGTGCCTTAAAAAACACCAAGTTCCTGGGTTTCCATATTTCACGCCGAGTATATATTTTCAGAGAGAAGAAGAGATGTCCTATTTTGGCTAAT
The DNA here is from genome assembly GCA_012979155.1 of Hypericum perforatum. Lineage (NCBI taxonomy): Eukaryota > Viridiplantae > Streptophyta > Magnoliopsida > Malpighiales > Hypericaceae > Hypericum > Hypericum perforatum. The sequence goes on from SOPF01028568.1 coordinate 893,374, forward strand.
TTTAGCTCTTGTAGTTCTGTGCCCCCAAGATTCACTTCTTTTAGATCCGTGCCACAAAGAATTGAGAAAACATTCGACACTACAACATTTCGGGTACTAAGTTCAGCAATTTATTTCCTTCAGGAGGTTCTTAACATATGTTTCAAAACAACTAAGATTCTCTTCTTTAGTTCCATTCATGTTTCGATCTGTGTAACATCTCATGACATGATCTAGTTGACATCCCTATTTGAGAGGTAAAAATGTCTTCATTTGTAGAAAAGAGAGCCAATACCAACCAAAGAAGTGCAAGTACCTACCATAACATCAAAATTCAGCTAAAAAAAAACTTGTCCAGCTCAGCCAAGACACAGAGAACGATAAAAATTGAATGCTTGAAATGCCAAATCAGGCCTTGAGGCGACCAAAGAACTTAGATTTCTCCTGGGTAGTCTGGAAACGACCATGCCCAAACTTGGAGGATGTGTCAATGAACTTGAGCTTGATCTCCTCCATGGCAAGCCTGGAAGTCTGGTTCAGCAACGTCTGTCGCAGGGTCACAACACGCTTCTTCGGGCCAACACAGCATCCTTTGATCATCAGATAGTCTTCCTTCACCACACCATAATGAGGGAACCCACCCATTGGGGTAATATCCTTTTCAGTCCTGTTGCACGTTGATTGAGGTCAAACAGTCGTGAACCATTGGGAATTAGACAATAATTTGAAGATTTGAGATCCTAGATTTTTACCTGTCATACTCAGTCATAGCAGAATGAGTGTCTTGGCCAGCCTTCCCAAGCCTGTAGACTTTCTTATTCAACTCGGTACGGTGGTGATAACCGTTTTGCCCAGCCCTGGCAACGGTGAAAGAAACCCTAGCAGGATGCCATGCACCGATACAGGCCACCTTGCGAAGACCACGATGGGTCTTGCGAGGAAGACGGGTCACACCCCAACGGGTCACAACACCTTCGTACCCCTTACCTTTCGTAACCCCAATGATGTCAATCATCTCATCTTTTTGGAAGACGGCATCAATAGGAACCTGCTTCTCAAAGAAACTGTAAGCAAAGTCAACCTTCTTTGCAACATCCCCACCGTTCACTTGGATCTCCATGAGATGAGCCTTCTTCTGCTTCAGCCCTTTCATTTTCCTAATCTGTATAATGTATAATCCAAACATCAAAGAACATTCTCAAGACCAGCTATAAACAGGTCAAACTTAGCATCCAAACAAAATACCATAAAATTAAGTATATATATTCTTTTACTTTCCACACATAATATCCAACAAATATCTTTTTTGTGAAAAAAGAATTATATGCAATTGCATAAACAGATGACAACTTGAACTTTATTGCACTAATACAATACCTGGGTGTGAGCCAGCACACGAATCACAGAGCAGTACTTCTTCATCTTCTCCAACTGAGCATTAATATCCTTCTTTCCATCATCAGAATCATACTTCTTGGCATACTTAGTGAAAGCCTTCTTCTTGGACTTGCACCAATTCTTGTAGAACCTCCTCTTAATATCCTCACTCAGGTGCTGGGCCCAGACAGTGATCAGTGAACGGAGACCACGGGGTGTCTTGACATAACCAACAACCCCAACAACAACCATTGGTGGTGTTTCAATGATTGTGACAGCTTCGCATGTCTCTTTCTTGTGAAGCTCTGCCAGAAAAAAGGACACATCAAGCTCAATAAACAGGTAATCATGCTCAGTATGATAAAAATAAGCAAGACAAGTTCCAGCAAACAGAAACTATTGGATGCACACAAAAATTACTCACTTGACCCGGGCTTTTCGACCTCTCTTACAATGTGGGTCATTCCAGCTTTGTAACCCAGGAAGGCAGTCAATCTGCATGGTTTGGATTGGTCATCCTTGGCAAAAGCCTTCACTGTAATTCATAATCAAGAAAAGTGAATATGAAATTTTTTAAAAAGGATTTAAGCAACAATATATAGACAATTAAACATAGCAGAAACAAACAGACAACTGAAAACTATTATGATCACTTACACTACACGATAAAGTAAGACACTATCAATATGCGCCACTGGAAATCCTACTCTACAATGACAACTTTACTAGCAAAAGGAAATGAAATAAAAGAGCTTCAAGTTTTTGAAGACAATATTATGCACTAAATGTCTAGACAAACAAAACTATGAAGAAACAATCAGAAATTTCAGGATTAAAATACTTGAGAATAAAGATCAGTCAGAATGTGAACCTTTTCCTCTGTGACGGGCAGCTCGCTTCCTGGGGAGAAACCCCAAAGAACCGTGCCTGGGGTGCTCAAACTTTCGGTGAGACATCCTCAAAGACTTGGATAATGAGCTAGCTGTTTAGGGAACAAAAGGAAAACAACAGTCAACGGTTGTACATCCAAATCATGATGGAAACCATCAAAAGACAGCCAGACATGTTAACAGCACCAACGACCTACTAACTTTAAACTACGAAACAACCACTAAATTCAAAAGCATCATATGATCTTCCATTTTCCCACACAAATGCAAGTAGCATCAGGAGTCAATATGCAAATGATCGATGCTCTTCAAGATACATTTGAGTCGAATAAACTCAACTAGCCAGTCAAAATCACAGCAGCAACACATAAGAATGAAGAAGCCACATCCAAGACTCCACCTTTTACCCACAGAAATAAAAAATAAAAAAACCCAAAAAAAAATTACAAATATGAAAAGTCGGACACTGGAAAACAAATAGAACTCATATCAAAAATGCCACCTTCAACTTACTCACTCCAATAGAAGCCTTTCTAAATCACAAAAGATAAGAAAACCCAAGAAGGAAAATGGCAGTGGAAGACCAAATTCTTCAACAACAGACGACGAAGGGTTTAGAGAAGGTGTTACCTCCAACTCCAAGATGCCGCCACTGGATGAACCCTAGAAGAGGTAATGGATTTAGACAATGGTAGGGTTTTATAGTCTCTTGGTTTGGGCCGAGCAGATGGTTTTGGATCACGGACTTGGGCTTGCTAGAAGTCGATGGGCTTTATAACGGGCCGAACCTGAGTCCTGCTCTCTGTTTTGCAACTGGCTTGTTTTATACTTTTATATTTAACTGGTTGGAGTTTAATATTTTTGGTCACGTTGCAATTTTTTTCAAGTTTATAATTATGAGTAGATTCTTTTGAATTGTAATAGTAATTTTAAAGATTTTTTCAGAAAAATTATCTATCTATCAAAGAGCATAGTCAACCGGAAAGATTTTTGGTCACGTTTTTTTCATCGCAACGTTGCATTATGAAGAGAACATCGTCGAACGGCCCACCATGAAAGAGATGGTCCAAATGCTTGTTGAGTTCCCTAGCAACTCGACGGAGCATGGTAATGCCGGTGAGAAGGAGAAGACTCAGGTAATGTTCAAAGAGGAGCAAATAATGGTTTAGAGAAATACTAGTTACTTGTTTCTTATTTGACCGGCTAAAACGCCTCTCCATCTTTGTCATCCTCCTGTTTAAGCTCTGCATGCTCTCGAATCACTCCAAGTAGACACCCGACAAATAGTGAAAGTCCGTTCCTTGACTCGAATACACATAATTGACAAAAGACTCAGCTAGACGTGATAAAAACGGACAATAACATGATTAAACATATATAAAATACATACCAAAAGACGAGTGTTTGCACATTCATTACTACTCGTATAGATTTTAGAATACAACTTATCTGTTTCGGATGGACCTATCATTAGGTGGATTATGAGTTTGGGTCTATTTAGTTCATATTAATGGAAGGTCGGTTTTGCATCTTAGTACCTAAATTAGTATATTTGTCAAATAGTAATATTGATCTTGTATACATGAAATTGATTTGAACAAGAGTATGAACTTTGTCCATTTAAATTTTCGTATGATGTTCAACAAACTATGTCATATGATGTTCTAGCTTATACTTGTCTCTTGAAGCACGATTTTTTTACCATATATTGTTCTCTTATTCGGTTGCTATTTTTGCTACATTCAATTTGTTTATAATCTATTCAAAAAAAAAATTGTTTAGAATCAATCACGAGGGAAAAAAGTCCCATTTTTATTCTAGTCGGATGCAGTGAAAATTATTATTTTTTTATTTTCAATGTTTTGAAACATATGTTAAGAATATCTATATTTAATTCAAAACTTAAGATATCAAATAAGATTTGTATAGGCAAAGATTGCACAATAAGTACGAGATCAACCCATCCAAATATCATAGAAGAATTTTCATATTCAACTCAACCATCGATGTCAAACAAAAATGCACACCAATTTGCTTGTCACGCAACTTTCATTTGATCACGCATTACTAAAATAAAAAATTGTGCAAATTTTTGATGGAGCTTCATTTGAGAGGACAAATTAACATTATTATATGAAAGGAAATTTGCAGAATTCCTACCCCATCATACTTCTAACTAATAACATAAACTAACTCCGTATCTCGTACTCATACACGTACTCGGTACCTCAAGTACGAGGGATGGTACGGCCGACACCGTTGGGACCCCAAAAGCTCTAAGAAATCACGAGACTCATTGACGATTGTTTTAGCTCAAAGTGTCTCCTCCAAGCAAAACTAGCCCACCAACTCCTCATCAAATCCTCTCTGCCTACCAACTCCTCTTCATACTCTAGCTCCCCGCTCGAACGGCTTGTTACCCTTTACGCTCAGTGCAATGGGGGGCTAAAGTTGGCTCGCCAGGTGTTTGATGGTATTCTGCAGAGGCCCCGAAACGTGGTCACATGGAACCATTTGATCAGAGGGTACGCTTGGAATGGACCCTTTGAAGAGGCCATAAGGTTGTACTCTGAGATGTTGGGGTCCGGAGTCCAGCCGTCGAAATATACCCTGCCTTTTGTGCTCAAGGCATGTTCGGGTTCGGGGGCAGTTCGAGAAGGGGAAGCAATTCACTCGCGTGCCCGGAGGGTGGGGCTCAATAAGGATGTTTATGTTTGTACTGCTTTGGTTGATATGTACGTCAAGTGCGGGTGTTTGGATGAGGCGAGGTGGGTGTTCGACGAAATGATTGACAGAGATGTCGTTGCTTGGAATTCCATAATTGCTGGGTTCTCTCTACATGGGGTGGAGTACTACGGCGAGGTGGTAGAATTTCTTGTGTCAATGCAGAAGGAAGTCCGGCCGAATTCGTCGATAATGGCGGCAGTTCTACCAGCTCTTGCTCAGGCGAAGGCGTTGAACCAAGGGAGGGAACTTCATGGGTTCTGCGTGAGGCGCAGTTTTGATTGCGATGTTGTAGTGGCAACAGGGATATTGGACATGTACGGGAAGTGTCAATGCATGGCTTACGCGAGGAGGATTTTCGATAGGATGAATGGTATTAGGAACGAGGTGACTTGGGGTGCGATAATTGGTGCTTATGTAGAGTACGATAAGATAGATCAGTTCTTGGAATTGTTTTGCCAGATGATGTTGGCGAAGGATGATCAGAAGTTGGTGTTGAGTGAACCCATTCTGGCCAACACATTGCGAGGTTGTGCAAAGTTGGATGACTTGATTAGTGGAAGATGCCTGCATTGTTGCACTATCAAATTAGGATTCATTTCAGACTTGATGGTCGCAAATACTATGCTTTCAGTGTATGCCAAGTGCGGGATTCTCGAAGATGTGTTGGATTTCTTTGACAACATAAATTTGAAGGATACGGTTTCCTTCAGTGCTGCCATTTCTGGATGTGTGCAGAACGGCAATGCAAAAGAGGCTCTGAAGTTGTTCTGTGAGATGCAATCGTCTGGAATATACCCAGATACAGCAACCATGGTCAGTATCCTGCTAGCCTATTCCCATTTGGCAGCTCAACGATACGGATATTATGGCCATGCTTTTGCCTTGGTGAGCGGCTTTACTGCTGATATCGGCGTCAGCAACTCTCTCATCAACATGTATGCTAAGTGTGGGAAAATCGACGTTTTGAGGAAAATTTTCGACAGGTTGATTAAGTGTGATATTGTCACTTGGAATGCAATGATAAATGGATATGGGATTAATAGGCTTGGAAGGGAGGCACTTCTCTTGCTTGAGATTATGCAGAGCAATGGCATAAAGCCAGATGACATCACTTTCATTAATCTCTTGTCTGCTTGCAGCCACTCTGGTCTGGTTTCTGAAGGTAAAATGTTGTTCGATTCTATGATTCGAGATTTCGGCATCACTCCGAGGAAGGAGCATTATATATGTATGGTTGATCTTCTAAGCAGGGCGGGTCTTTTCGACAAGGTCTATTGTCTTATCGACAGGATACCATTCGAGCCTGATGCTCAAGTTTGGGAACCGCTTCTTGCTGCTTGTAGAATTTATAAGAATGTTAAGCTTGGAGAAGATGTATCAAAGAAAATCAAAATGCTAGGACTTGAATCTTCTGGGAACTTTGTTCTGATGTCGAATATGTATAGCGCAGCGGGGAGATGGGAAGACGCGGAACAGGTCAGAATCTTGCAGAAGCATCAAGGCCTAAAGAAATCCCCTGGATTTAGTTGGATTGAGGTTGGTGGCATCACCTATGCATTTGTTGGTGGGGATACCAGCCATCCAGATTCAGCTCAAATATACAGAAAATTGGATGAACTTGTTGTGGGTATGAGAAGTTTGGGGTAGCGAGCAGAATCTAGCTATGTGCTGCAGGACATCGAGGAAGAGGAGAAAGAGGGAGCTCTTCTTTATCACAGTGAAAAACTTGCTATTGCTTACGGAATAGTCGGTTTGAGACCGGACAAGCCCATACTAGTTAACAAAAACTTGAGTCTGTGGAGATTGTCATGCTGCAATCAAATACATCTCTCGTATCGTTAAACGGGACATAATCGTAAGGGATGCAACCCAGTTCCATCATTTTAGGGACGGGATTTGCAATTGTGGAGAATTCTGGTGAGGAAGACAGCCTTAGTTACTTGAAAGACACTCTTGTTGGACATGTTTCCTGGCTCTCCTTTTGCCTATTTACTTCAACTGGTTCCAAGATTCTATAGCTCTTCCTCCCCGTCTGATACCACATTTAACAAGAACCATTCACTCGGACAGAGATTCTACCTGTTTCAACTATCAATCTTGCGCCAGAAACAACCCAATTGCCAGGAGACTCTTGTGGCCATCTAGTCATCTCTGATATATCTACGAACTTTAGAAGTTTAGGAGCTTGGACCGGCACTGGAGGGCCACCAGGGTATACAACTGAGTTTATATATTCATCTTCCGGCCGTGGAGCCGGTTTCTGGGTTTGCTGTAAAGTGCTAGCTTATCAATGTCAAGATGAGCCCAGACTTGTGGACTAATACTGGCGATCCATCCTGCTCGGGATGCCTCACCGCTGTAGCATCGACTACCGATGAAGACTGAAGCAGCAAGAACAATACATTTCTAAAGCCGGAAGTCTCAACGTATAGCTTTGCTCCGGTAAGGGTAGACAGGTCCTCATCTGACTCAACTGGAGCTGTGCACACGTGAGAGAAGTTCTTCCAGTGAACTTCCTGCTGGATCATATTTAAGTTGGACAAATTTAGGAAGTGAAAGACCAGTTATCGCCCGCTTGCCAACATCAACCTGTACTTAAATAGTATAGACTAGTCAATTTTTTTCATCCATCAAGGTCAAAATAATAAAGAATATGAAAAACACAGAGTTTCTCATGTCAACCATAGATAAGAAATATTCCAAATAAGCTACAAGTGGCTCTGCTTACCAAATTCTAACACTGCTACATTTCCTCTGGTTGGTTCAAGTCGACACAACCCCTATTGGTTAATCCATACCTACTTTTCAGCCACCCTTTTGTATAGAATTTCTTCAAACACTGATTGAAAGTCGCATGCAACGTAAGTGTCTTTTATATTCGGTGCTCAGAAAGAAATGAAATAAGATTCTAGACATCTTGAAGCTTATTGTTGAACTTAAAGTAACAAATATGTATATTTAAGCAAGAACGAACCTCGCCGCAGCTGTGTTAAAGAAGAGCTTAGGCCAAGCCCCAGAAGACCGAACTGCAAAGATGCTGCTAGTTTGAGTTTGTGTAGATCCAATGTTGAAGTTAATTAGATAAGAGATACTTATTTATTTTCTTTCAAAAATATTAAATTATTTCTAGAAAATAAATATGTAAATACCAAAAATTATTTTGTCTATATTAAAATTACCTAAAATATTGACGATATTCCTTTGATATATTTTCTAATGATAAAGTGATGATCACGACATTTGAAAAAAATTGTGAAGATAAATGATGATTTAAAATTTAAAAAATAAACAAGTATAATTAAACTATTGTCTAAAATATGAAAAATGTATAAAAATATAAGAATTTATTTCAAAATATCATGCTAAGCAAAAAAAATCCCTATCTAACAATTAAATGAATATACAAGTATTAATTATTACGATAGAGAAATTATTAAATTTCAACAATGGTCTAACTAGTGATTACGAATCATAATTTTTTATTAGTTTGAAAAATTTATCACCTTAGAGTAAATTATTTTACACAAATATTAGTGTATCTCACATTTTTAAGTGTAAGAGTATTTTGCCTCTTTATAAGTTTAGATTTACTCATTGCTTGAAGTTTTAGGTTAGATCATATGATATTAGATCAAATTAATTATGTATCTATTATTATTCTTGTATGAATAATATGATTATTTATAAATTCAATTTACTATTGTACTCTCAGTAACTCTTTCTGGCATGATGTTTTGTATCTATCATGTTTCATCTCCTGCTTTCTATTTAAATTCGTATGTATTTTTGCTATATGATATGTGTTTGTATTACAAAAACATGTGTGTTTGTGCACATGCAACTAATTTCATGGACCAGAATGAGATGGAACCAAGGGGATATTAATGCAAGGATAAAAGACTCATGGGAGCAAAACGAGATTCCCCTAAATCCAAAGCACCATTTTCACAATTATCCCGAACTGGAAGCACCTCGATGTTTCCAAGAGGATAGACCCAGAAACTACCAATGGGACGGCCATTTAGCCCGTGGACCCCACGAACCCTGCCGTAGATGATTCTAGAACCAACCACACATGTAATTACCACTAATTACTTAACCCTTCGAAAAATTAGCATATATTTAAATCAACTGGTACTCTAATGACAATAATAAACGATTGTTAATTTGCAAATTTTCAAAATTTATATCAAATAAAATCTAAATAAACTGTAAATTGTATCAATCCGGGAAATAATATTTCAGCGGTTAAAAAGTTAAAATCCCACTCTATAAAAGTAGTAGAACTAGAAATTTCTAGTGTTTGCAATAACCAAAAAAAAAAAAACCGTTTCCCTTGTTTCTTCCTCCTTATCTACTTGCTCCCATTTCCCCACCAACCACAATCGCAGGCCTACCTAACTAGGGTTTCCAAAAAAAAAAAGTCCACTCCTTCTCCCGGATTTACCCCTTCGAATTCGGTAGAATTACGTATTAACCATACGAGAGATGGCTTCCACCGCGGCTCAAATACACGTGCTCGGCGGAGTCGGGCTGCCCGCTAGGGGTCCCGGGGCCAAGCCGAGGTCGGTGTTCATGGGAACCGGCGTCCCCAAGCCGGCGGCGTGGATGAGGCTGAGAACCAGCGCAGGGAGGCGGCGGAGCGGGCCGGTTCGGGCGAGGTGCGAGAAAGTGGTGGGGATCGACCTCGGGACGACGAACTCGGCGGTTGCGGCTATGGAGGGAGGAAAACCGACGATCGTAACCAACGCGGAGGGGCAGAGGACGACACCGTCCGTTGTGGCCTACACAAAGAGCGGTGACCGCCTGGTCGGACAGATTGCGAAGCGCCAGGCGGTGGTCAACCCCGAAAACACGTTCTTCTCCGTGAAGCGGTTTATTGGAAGGAAGATGTCGGAGGTCGACGAGGAGTCCAAGCAGGTCTCGTACAGGGTCGTGAGGGACGAGAACGGAAATGTTAAGCTGGATTGCCCTGCCATCGGCAAGCAGTTCGCCGCGGAGGAGATATCCGCTCAGGTAATGTTTAATTGATTTCGTGTTTTTGCGAGTTGCTTCTTATATATGATGGATCATTTATATTTGTTTCATTTGTTGGAATTCAGGTTTTGAGGAAGCTCGTGGATGATGCGTCAAAGTTCTTGAACGACAGTGTGACCAAAGCTGTTGTCACCGTTCCGGCTTACTTCAATGATTCCCAAAGGACGGCGACCAAAGATGCTGGTCGCATTGCTGGGCTGGAGGTTCTGCGTATTATCAATGAACCGACGGCTGCTTCGTTGGCGTATGGTTTTGAGAAGAAGAACAACGAAACCATCCTCGTGTTTGACCTTGGTGGTGGTACTTTTGACGTTTCAGGTACGTCGGGACATACTCTATGAGCAAGCCTTTACATGGAAAACCACTTGCACAGCATGTCCACGTTATGTAACATCAGTTTAAATAATTTAGTTTTGGTTTGTTGTTGCAGTTCTTGAAGTTGGTGATGGAGTGTTTGAAGTGCTTTCCACTTCGGGAGATACCCATTTGGGAGGAGATGACTTTGACAAGGTATGTCACCTCCCTGTTTCCCATGGGATGGCTTATAATGTCTTTTTGATTGCTTTTTTTTCCCCATCTGTATGCCATTTTCATTGGAGTCGAATGTCATTCTGCAGAGAATTGTTGATTGGCTTGCTGGTACCTTCAAGAGAGATGAAGGTATCGATCTTCTTAAGGATAAACAAGCACTCCAAAGGTTGACGGAGACGGCTGAGAAAGCTAAAATGGAGCTCTCGACTTTGACTCAGACAAACATAAGGTATATTTTGGAATACTTGGATACTTCTTTGAGAAGATTCTTGAAGTTGAATTAAAGAAGAATTCCTTCTTTGCAGCTTGCCCTTCATTACTGCAACTGCTGATGGCCCAAAGCACATTGAGACTACAATTACCAGGGCCAAGTTTGAGGAGCTATGCTCGGACCTGCTTGACAGGTATGGGGCCCATCTAAACTGTCTAGCTGTTTGTTTTTCCTGTGGTTGTTGGCTGAGTGTTGCGTCCTTGTCGATGCGATTCTGTGACACTTCTACTCTTTTCTCAGGCTTAAGACACCTGTTGAGAATTCTTTGAGGGATGCTAAACTATCCTTCAGTGATATCGACGAAGTTATTCTTGTCGGCGGGTCAACACGTATACCAGCTGTGCAAGAGCTTGTAAAGAAGTTGACTGGGAAAGATCCTAATGTTACAGTCAATCCGGATGAAGTGGTAGCCCTTGGAGCTGCTGTCCAGGTATAACCCTTTCGACTAGATTTGAAAATGGTGCTACAACCATTTTTTAATATTTCACTCGCTGTAGATGCATTGTCAATTGTTCATTGGAATATGAATGATATATTTGTTTTCTTAACCTGTGGTCAATACGTTCCCTGCCAATTCCAGGCTGGTGTTTTGTCTGGCGATGTGAGTGACATTGTGCTGTTGGATGTCTCACCATTGTCACTTGGTCTTGAAACTCTTGGTGGTGTCATGACCAAGATTATTCCAAGAAACTCAACCTTGCCAACTTCTAAGTCAGAGGTATTTTCGACCGCTGCTGATGGGCAGACCAGTGTTGAAATCAATGTCCTTCAGGGTGAGAGAGAGTTTGTCAGAGACAACAAGTCTCTTGGTAGCTTCCGTTTGGATGGTATTCCACCGGCACCCCGAGGTGTTCCACAAATTGAAGTTAAGTTTGACATTGACGCCAACGGTATTCTCTCTGTATCCGCTGTCGATAAAGGCACAGGAAAGAAGCAAGATATCACAATTACTGGAGCCAGTACCTTACCCAGTGATGAGGTATGAAACTTTTTCCGGAGTCTTCCAGGAAATTTTACTAGGAACTCTTATGCTAGTCGGATGACCGGCTGATAAATCTCGTTTATCTGCATTTGCAGGTGGAGAAGATGGTTAGAGAAGCTGAGAAGTTTGCGAAGGAGGATAAGGAGAAGAGAGATGCCATTGACACAAAGAACCAAGCGGATTCTCTAGTGTACCAAACAGAGAAGCAACTGAAGGAGCTGGGAGACAAGGTTCCAGCTCCAGTGAAGGAGAAGGTTGAGGGCAAGCTAAAGGAACTCAAGGATGCCATCGCCGCAGGATCAACTCAAGGAATCAAAGATGCAAGTGCTGCTCTAAACCAGGAAGTCATGCAGCTTGGTCAATCGCTGTACAACCAACCTGGTGCAGCTGGTGGTGGTCCTGCGCCTGGTCCGGAAGCTGGTCCTTCAGATTCTTCATCGAACAAAGGACCTGAAGAAGGGGACGTTATCGATGCCGATTTCACAGATAGCAAGTGAGGAAATAGCTGATTCGGCCCTGTTCTTTCGCCTTTAAAATTTGCCATGGAAGTGTGTACAAAGAGATCATGTTTACCCGGGATAATGGGGGGAGTAGTGGGCTAGGTGAAATGGCATTTCCAAGGAATTTTGTTTCTCGGGCAAGTGAGATTGTTTGTTGCGATATAGAGAGCACTATATACCACCTTCAATAGTGAATATGGGTCTGAATCCATGCGCTCTCGGGCGTATCTTAGTTTAGTGGATGGTTCATGTTTGTTATGTCCCCAAATGTTGCCATGTTACTTCCTTTGCTCACCTTATCGGTCGCGGAGACCAACGGGTTCAGTGTCTTTTGATAGCAAACATGAGAAGAATATGGTACCGCAAGTTGAAATGGGCGAGCAATGCTGCTGCAGCATTCGTGTTCGACCCGTGGGAGTCGGCTTTCAATTCGCGCCAACGACGTGCCATTTGATACCAAGGGGGCTCCATCCTTCACACATGCAGATGCATAAAATCCGAATGGGGTACATAAAATCGTTGCATCTCTTCACTGGAAAACGGTCAATGTGCAATAGAGTAGTTACATTTGAAACTCTTCTTTTGTGCAGTTTCTTTATACATCACAGGCTAAAACCTCAAAGATTCTTTACACAAAATGAAAAATACAATGTACATAGAGATTGCAGAGGCACATTTGCACAAAAATAGAAACCAAAAGAATATATTCTGGGCGGTCTTCAAGTGCTTCAATCCGTGTTCTATTCGAAAATTCTGTTCCTAGGGCTGTGAGGAACCCCATCTGATCTGTCAGAGGCCCTGCAGACAAATCCAGGATACTCATTGTAATACACATACTTGTTAGAATTGCCACTTCCCATTTTCTGCCTACTTGTGTACCACTGGTTTATCCCGGGGCCAGCCGGAGACAACCTTCCAGAATCATGACGTCCCGTCGAGAAAGCCGTAGCGAGCCTATGTTGATCATGAGGCATCCTGTGATGCTGGTAGCCAAGATGATTGTGTTGTTGCTGCTGGTAGTTTGGATGCGGGTGCTGATACGCATGGTAGTTGTTAAGCTGGTTGCTGCTTTGGTGCGTGGACAAGCCAAGGCCGCACAGATTAGGCATGCTGTGTACTTTATGCATTTGAGATCTGTTACGAGTATTCATGAATGATGATGCTTCTTGATGCACGGAATCGCCGTTGTTACTTTCGGGGGAGGACGACTGGGGGGAGGAACAGGCGGATATACTGAAAACGGGCCCTTTCGCCTTAATAGGAGGCGGCCTCGAACTCGCGCTCGGTCTCAATGTACCGTTGACAGCATCAATGTACCGCTGTTCCATCGCAGAAGGATCATAATGACAGGTATGGTGTTCCACTGGTACAGGAGGATTCAATGGGAAGAGAAAGGCTCGAAGCTTCGGAGTTCCTCCGATTTCGTGGCGGCCAGACAGATCAAACATGTGCTTCAGATCCTCGTCCGTTCGTACAGACACCAAAACTTCTAGTTCGTCTGGCATTACCTGGTACTTGAGGATCATGTCCCCTTCGAATTCTGCAGTAAGCTTCTTCATTAACTCTGCATATTACAAGAACAGAACCTGTAAGAACATACAACAAAGGACCACAATGTTCTAATAATTCCTCACCACCATTTATCGAGACACATCAGGTTGATGATTGCACGAGTTTTGACTTCATCAACATGCGAGAAATGGGGGCATGCGAGCACAACAATGGACATGAGATTAATCCCAAACCATATTAGAATTCATATCCAATCCAAAACTAAGGCAATGGGTCGGTAGATTTTTCCCACTTATAAATTTCTCCCTGATTCTTGCTCTTTTAGATGTGAGATTCTCAACACAACTTCCAAAAAAGACATAATGATACTTGGAAAGAAATGAAAACCTGAAAATGTGATGTCGCTGGGGACGGCAATGACCCTGGTCTCCCCTCCAACGTACTTCAGTTGACCATCCACCGGCCTCGGCATGATCTTCCCTCCATGGCTACACATGAACTTCACCCTGTTCTTCGGTGAGGCCCCGCCGGATGGCGAACCCGAGCTCGACTCCTCGACCACGTCCTCGCCTCTAACCGAGCCACTTCCTCCTTCGTTTGCCATTTTCTTCTTTTTCTTGGGATTGCCTTTTTTTTGTAGGGTTTTCTTTATGGCCACGTTATTTTATGTTGTAACCTCCCGACGGTATATTCTGCGGTTGTTTGAAACGCAAGCAACAGAATATTGGATAGAACGATAAGACAAAGTAACGGGAAAAGCAGAGGAAACGGATTATTTTGTTTTCGAGAGCGAAGCTTAAGGGAAATGGATAATATGCATGACAAAAATAGTAAGTTTTTTTTTGGGATATAGATCACCTAAAATCCAATTAATTGAGTTTTAAAAGATGAGAAGAATAGTGACAATAAACTAATGTAGTATAATTCTGCGGTTATAAATTTCCTCCCATTTATTGGTGATTTTTTATTGTAGTAACTAGTAAATAGATTTTCTGTATTGTCTAATTCTTGGTTTGTATTCTGACACCATTGGTTTATTTTGCCCTTTTGTTTTATGTGCTCTTTTGTGTGTCCCTTTTGTTTGGATTTTGGACCTTGGAAATTTTGTTTTCTAATTAATAGTTGCAGTTGCTGATTCTTCGTGTTTTCCTTCAGAAAAAATATATTATAATTCTGTATTGGTAACCGAAAAAATCACAAGAGCAGCATAATATTTGACTTTTTTATGTCCATAAAATATGAACAAGTTAGAAAGTTAATTATTGAAATTTGTTTATTGGAAACAAAGTGATATGCGCTCTTGATAACTTATCCAACAAGGACAAGACTACGCAAATCTATTTCTTTCCGTAGGCGAGGTGGGAAAGCAATTGGAGGCTTTAGGTTGCTCTTATGAACACAACGATTTTAAGTGATTGTTGTAAGAATAAGAGTTTTACAACTTTTTAAAACTCCAACCGACGTAAGTCAAAGGTTGGAAAGTGATTAAAAAATGCTATTGACAAAAATAATGTTTCGTGTGTCATATTCATATTGTGTGTCGTTGACATATATAATTTTTTTCGTAATTTTTTAAGGAAAAAAAATATGAGATCGTAAAATAAAAGATCATATTAACATGTGTGTTGTTGTGTGTAATATTGTCATATTTTCTGTGTTAACAATGACACACAATCTTGTGTATTTTTCATGCAAGTTTTTATGTTTTTGCAAAAGAATATGTCAATATTGAAATACAACAATGTCAATATTAACATACTCTGAATGTCCATATTAAAAACAAAATATGTCAATACGATCTATTTTTTATTTCATATGATTTAGAATATTAAAAATTATTCTGTGTCCAATCTATACCTTTCAATTCATATGCGTCTTGTGCGAAAGGGTGGAATATCTTTTGAATTGGTTTTTAAGACCTTGTCAGAAACTAAGGATCAAGAGCACCAGAAATCAATGTCCACGGATTTCTGAGGTTCAAAAACATACTGAGTGATCGATATGCTCAGAAATCAGCTATCCACCAAAATGTTAAATTTTAAACCTCCGGCTTTCCCACAGGTCAATTTAAAAAGAACGCGTAAAATTGCAATTCTTATAGTTTTCTTGATTCTCTTCCTTTGTTGTTTAGTTCACATCAAGGAGGCAATCGAAATAATTGCTATCTTATCGGGGGCCCTTAAGTTAGGGTGATGTTAAATTGAACCAGATTCAGATTTAATTTAATTCAACAAAAAATTAGTTCGGATTCAAATCAACTCATACATATTAGAATTCGTATTTAAATTCATTTTTGAAAAAATTAATTTTTTTATGAATCAAATTCAAAATGTGACCACCCTAGGCGACCATAATTAAGTCAAATTGGGATTCGATATAGTTATTGGAAATTTGAGGTAGAACCCAAAGAATTCGTATTCAAATTCCTTAATTCACGAATCGAATACATACCATGATTTTCAGAATTAGAATTCGAAGAATCCGAACCGTGATCACCCACGCCACTTATGTCTTTGAATTGCAAAGGTTAAGCCATCCAACATAAAAAGTGGCCTATACTATATATATCCACAGGCAACTCTTTCCAGATTAAATACACACTTATCATATCCATATAACAAAGTAACCAATCACCTTTGGCTCATAGAATCCATTCAAACATTCTAGGACCAAAAGCCGACTCATAGCAAAGAGAGTGTAGATTAATGGTGTAGAACTAATCAATCCTCAGTTAAGAAAAACGATGCTTGAAGGCAAGGTGACGGGGGTTGAAGAGAGCAAATATACAACTGAAAGTCCAAGGATCACATAACATATGTTCAAATTTATTTCATAAAATAAGTCGCACATTCTAAATGAGGAAGATCCTCAAACATATGACATTTATTTAAGTAACCGTAGCATTTTCTACATGAGCCACATTGTTACAACTTTCTGGTGATCGATGGGCCATGCGAGCAATCAATATGGACCTTACCTACTCAGCACGGGATTGGCCTGCTCTAGATGACAGAATGATCCCGACGATAAGACCGTAGAGAGCAAGTGCTTCAGCAAAAATTAGGATAAGAATCATACCCACAAACAATTTCGGTTGCTGTGCGTTAGCCCTGCATATTTTTCCAAAGTGAATAAAGATAGTCATGGTTAAGATAGGAAAAGAAGGCTCGGTGACAAGTTCTAGCAAGTAAAAACCAAGTAGAGAAGGCTATAAATCAATCAATACATACACAACATTTGGTTTTAACGACAACTGTATGATGATCAATTGAGATTTCAGGCACACAAAGCTGTCGTAAAAACATTGCAAAGAGTTCAGATTTGAGTTACATACGTGCGAATGGAGCAACAAGAGCTCATGCAAACCATAAATGGACAGCACGATAAGTCATTCCATAGCTACGCATTTGTCTCACACTTAACCGCTCACGACACAAAAATGAAATGCACTCTGAAACCTATGGGTGACAACTCTAATCACTCATTCACATAACAGAGGTGACTCCAGCAAAAAGATTATGCACTCTACACAGAGAGAGCAACTATCATTGACGTCTTCTGTAACAAAAGACTATAGCTCATTGCTCTCTGTAACAACCACTTAAAAGGGCACATTCCAATCCCAATTCCAGACTTATAGACACAGACACAAAGGGCTCAGAGTTGAGTCATGTACATGCAATGAAGCACAAGAAGTTATTCCAGAGGACCAACAAGGACCAGCTCACAACAATCATCCCATATACAGACATTTGTCCCACACCTAACCACTCAACAAAAAAATGAAACGCACTCTGAAACATATCGGTGACTAATCTAATTACTCATTCACATTAAGCACTGCAGATAAAAGAGAGCCAACTAAGATTTTTTGTCTTCTGTAATAGACGACTATTAGCTCATTGCTCTCCGTAATAACCACATCATTTGGCACATTCCGATCCCAACCCCAGACTATAAGAAACACAGAAAAAATCCATGACAAATCTAATTACTTATTCAAAGTTTGAAACCATAACTGCACAGCTCAAAAGTCATTCCATAGCTATGCATTTGCCTCACACCTAACCGCTCACAGCAAAAAACTGAAACGCAATCTGAAACATCAGTGACAAATCTATTACTCATTCACATAAAGGAGAGAGGAACTATCATTTTCGTCTTCTGTAACAGACGACTATAGCCCAATGCTTCCCCGTAATAACCACCTAAAACTGCACATTTCGATCCCAACTCGAGACTTTAAGAAACACGAACACATGATAATTCACAAGCACACGATGCACAACGATCTCGAAGCAGCAACAGACAGCACGCATAAAACAAGTTCCCGACAGGGTAAAAACAGAACAACAAACTAGTCAATATTAAGACAATAATAGAAAGTCGAATAGGACATGTAGATCACCTGACACCGGCATCGCCGACAATGCCGATGGCCATCCCGGCGGACAATCCGGCGAGGCCGCAGGCGAGTCCAGACGACAAGTGAGCGTAGCCGTCGAAGAGGTAATAGGACTTAGCCTTAGGGTTAATACCGGTACTAATAATAACGGCAATAATAAGACCGTAGATCCCAAGGACTCCGGCCATGACGACGGGGACGATCGACTTCATGACGAGCTCCGGCCTCATCACTCCCATAGACGCCACCCCGACGCCGCTCTTCGCCGTCCCGTACGCCGCCCCCATACACGAGAAAACGAGGGCCGCCGCGGCTCCCAGGAAGCCGAAGAAGGGGGCGGTTTCGTCGCCGCTGAAGCCTCCGGTTGGAGAAGACATCTCTCTCTCCGCTTAATTATATTATTATATTTAAAATTCTTTTCTGAATTAAATATAGTTTTCGGGAGTGAGGAGGGAATTTAAGTGAAGAAAGTAAAGAAGAAGAAGGAGAAATCGGGGATCGGGGGATAACTACCTAATTGTTTTTAATTTATACAATAAACTATAAACTATAAAGTACTAAATTAATTTTTTTTTTGTGCTCCGGATTATGCTTCAAAAGTTGTGGCCCAAAATAAAAATTACAGTTTGCTGCTTCAGATTTTGTCAATTTTTTCAATGTGCTCTTAGACTTTTTGAAAGAGTCATCTCGCCAAGATTGGAAGAAAAAAAAAATAACATTACATTCGGAGTAACCAATACCAACTGTTACAAATACCAAACCCATAAATAAATAAACAGTTCAGCTTTTGAAGATTCAAAACATTATTTACATGTCTCTTTTTTTTTCAATTTTTTCAGAAGAGATGACCAAAATGGTCATATTTCATGTGGGCACCTAACAATGCAGTTCGTTCTATACACAGACAAAACCTGAGGAAGAACATGTTGCAAACCAGAAGGTGAACCTCTCTCAGATTCCAATGGCGTCGAGAAGCTGCGAATGCTGAGACACCGAAACTAACGAGTTCGCGACTATGGCGCCACTCGCAGCGACTGCTGGGACTCCGATCCCAGGAAACGTCGAGTCGCCGCAGCTGTAGAGCTGGGACACCGGGGATGAATGCCCTGGAAATGTAGCTTTTCCAGCTTGAATTGCAGGGCCATACGTCCCTCGATTCCTTCGAAGAAACCTTTTATGTGTCAGCGGAGTTCCGACCAACTTCACCTCGCATTTCTCGCGGCTGAAGCCAGGACCAAGCGCACGCTCTACTGCTTTCCACATTACCTCGGATCTTTCGGCTTTAAGCTGTTTGTACTCTGAGCTTCTGCGGTCGAGCCCTTCCCATAGTTCGTACGGCTCGGTTCCTGGAGTATAAGCATGCAGAACATGTTTTCCCGGAGGTGCGAGGTCCGGACTAAGTACGCTGGGCACGGATATGAGAACAACATTCTGATCTGCGTCGACTCCTCTGTTCCAGTCATTCACAACTATGTGATGAATTCCCAAGTCCTCTGGTATACCCTAAACAAATAAAAGAACGTTATGATTACTGATATTGCAGAATAAATTCAACTTATTCAAGTACTTACCTCTGCATCAAAGCCCAAGTGGAGATGCATAAACGACTCGCATTGCGGTGTTTTGTTAACGCCATCTATGTAAGATTGTGGAAGAACTTGCTTCGGTAATAGATTCACCGTGTCCCACATGGAAGCATTGCTGATGACGGCCTTTCGAGCACGTATAAACTGCAGACAGGATTATGGTTAATGACGGGGTTAACCCCTACACATTTAAAAGAATAATTCACTCACTTGGCCACTCTTTAATTTAACCCCAATAGCTGTGTTGTCTTCGACAACGATCTGTTCCACGTGACTCCTCAGAGATATACGCCCGCCAAATTTTTCCAGACCTCGAACGAGAGCGTCGATGACCGCCCCACTGCCATGAATAGGGTACTCGAGAGAGCAACCGGGCTTATACCATTCAGCAAACATGTAAATCTGTATAAATAACATGATAAATGCGATTAGAGGAACAGCACCAGAACATTTCAGCAGCCGAAAACGCACAACGAAGACACAGAAGCAAAGGTTTTGCTTGTATGAATTATCGTTACCATCTCTGCTGAGAGAATGCCATCGGATTTCACCCCTGCGAGAAGGAAAGACATAAGATCGACCCAGTTTCGGACAAAAGGGTCCTCTAGTCCCAATGAGTCGACAACCTCTGAGAACGGTCTAAGAAGCTTTGTGGCACCAAGAAGTCCCTGTGGCCCCATCGCGGCAAATGATTTCAATAGAGAAGGTGCATATCTGGCAGCAGCAGTAGACAGGACGCCGATATCACTCCGAATGGATAGAGGAGGCAAAGCCATGGCAGCTGTGGACAAAGGGAGTATTGCATCCTGCGACAAAACATTATCACATGGTAAGGTACATCTGGCCAAAAGGGTTTAGATGACTTTCATTGTTTATATGAACACTAATTAACAAACATAGTTTGTCCATTTAGAAGATCTAGGTAGGAAATTCTAATTATAAAACTGTTCAGTAGAGTGTGAAGCATTAAAAGGGAATCATAACAGATAAGGAAACTCTTAATACCATAAGCTTTTTCCACTCCTTCACAGCATTTTGTCCTGCATACTTCTCAAGGTCCTGCAGAACAAGTCAGACCTCTCAGAATACAAACTCAACCAACATGAGGGAAACGGATATTCGGCATCTTACATTGGCTAACTCAGCTATTCAATTTCCCCAGGCTCATCACTAAATTCAACTCCGGCGCTTAAAGTTCAGATGGAACTCTTTATTTACCTTAGCAAGCACATCAAGGAAAACATATACCTTGTAAAACTCGGTTGGACCGATGCGTGACAAAAATTCTCCTTCCGGAAGAAACACCATCCAAGAGTCGTACTTTGCACATGGAATCGATTCGCCCAGCGCATCCAACACCTGAATACCATCATCGGACGAAATTCCAAATCACAGGCCTTCTGAGAATAATACTGCTGATCGAATCGAGAATAATGAAGTACCTGTGCAAGAGGGTTTGCCTGGGGACCTCTAGATTGGAGGCCAGAGAATAAGGACGGACCGGAATCGAACTTGTAGCCCTTAATCTCGAAGGAGTGAGCAGCTCCTCCAGGAGCATCATGGCTCTCCAATAAGAGTACATCCTGCTGATATCTAGCTAGAAGGGCAGCACAACTAAGTCCACCAATACCACTACCAATTACAACAATATCTGCCTCTGCCTTCCCTACACAAAGCTTTCCAATAAGTCCAGATTTCAGCAACCAAGTACTATACCGTCTAGCATAGGAATTTCCGTATACTACCAAAAACTTTAAGGTAGTGAGTAGGTGGATCCTCTACATTTATAAACATGTCCACCACGCTTGCTACTTCCGATGTGTGATTCTCTCTAACACTATCAAGTTCAAGCAAGTAGTCAATGCCAGTGACCTGAAGTTCCGGGTTTCGACACATAAGAAAAGTAAACAACCAATGTAACTTACTGCTATGCATCATCATCATCATCATCATCATCATCATCTATCATGCACCAAAATAATTCCAATAACTTCATTCTTTATCCGAACCGCAGATTGTCTTGAGATTTTGGGCAGGACACGGAGATCCGAGAGCGAAGAGTGGAAGACATTCAGACAGAAAGACAGACCTTTGAAGGACGAGTAATCATCCTTGATGAGTACCGGGCCGTCCGGGATTGGCTGTTGGGTAACAGAATTTCGCGCCAAAACACTTCTTCCGACAGTCGAGGGAGGTTTCCAAGTGGGAGCGAGGCAACTTGGGAACATGGACACCGAAGCCATCAAGAAGAAGAAGAAGCAAAGCTCCAACTTCAACTAAAATGGACAATAATCACCTAACCGAATAGAACCCGACAATGTTCAACTAAAAAAACGATAGTAATAGTAGGCTAATAGCCAAGTGAGCGTTCACCACCAATGAGCAAACTGGGTTGTGCTCGTTTTTTTAGTTCCACCAGTGTCCTTGTAGCGGGGAGCCCATCCACGTCGGTTGTTCAAGTCGTTGCTTTGGGATTTTTCGTGTGGGAAGCAATTTGAAGAGTTTAAAAATCTGAAAAAAAGTATATACTTACTTCGAGTTCCGTACAGAGACAATCCAAGTACTTGTAAAATCTAGCTAATCTACTTTGTTTGCATATTATAAAATACACAACTAAATTATAGATCCGCAACTAAATCCTCAACAATTTGGAAAGTTGCCAACTAAAGAATCGTTAATTACTTGTGCAAGTGCAAGCAAGTACCCTATTATTTATTAGTTACGACATAGACCGAATTCGCACACAAGACGAATTTTCTATGGATAATTTAGGGGGTAAAGTTGAATTTCACAAGAAGGGGTGAAATTATTATTTTTTTTATTTTTTTTTAGTGGGATGGATAATTTTGTCCTTCCAAATGGTGTATAATGGAATATTTTGATTCCTTTGACGAAAATTATAATAACGTCAAAACTTAAGGACAAAAAAATCAGTTTCATAATAGGAAAGGGACGAAATCGTAAGTTCCATAAAATACAAGAGATGTTAAAAGTATTTACCCTTAATTATAAAAAGTTAACGGCAGTTAATCTAGTGCTGATAATATATCAAATTAATAATAATAGTGATATGCTTTTAGTATCTTACTCTGTCTACCCAGGTTTGGGAATAACTAAAACACTTTAATTTTTGGAAGTTCGGATCACTAAAATTTACTCCATGTAGCTTTCTACAACTCTCATATATTTATCACGTTTTTTTTAAAAGAAAAGATAGTATCAGGTGATCAGGAAGAGAGTTTCCATCAAAAAGAGGGCAAATTCACTTGGAACATAATAATATCACCATAAACCGAAGACCGAATCAACACTAGTTCCTAACCGATCTATATCACACTCCACGCTTCTAAAGGCAGAACCAGTTCGGAGATTCACAACAAACAGCTCATCTGTCAGAAACGACTCCCGTCTTCCCTCTCTGCCAAGAACCAATTATCGTAGCCCCCAATAAGCACCTCGCGGATCTAACAAATACTTCGACGACTTCTTTAACAGGGTCGGCTGAAGGGATAATCCGGCAGCAACTCCTTGCTGGTTATATGTACAGTCTATGAAGAATCATCCTGGTATTTGGTCCGCTGACGGAAGGAACTAGGATGCCCTTGGCATGTTGAACCCTGTACGTCAATCACTTGCTATGCTTGCTGTTATGTACTGTAACCGATGTTTCCTTTCTGCCTTTTTTTTCCTATTCAGAGATGATGTTGACTACGATTGTGGATTTCTTCAACTTGTCAAGTATTAATTACACCAGTATCTTCATCGCTAACTCTCATGAGAATCTTAGTCGAGATTATCTCAAACAGAAAACCTTCTCTGCTGAAACTTCTTGACGCTTGATTATCTGTGCAGCCAAAGGAATAAGCCTGCCCCATGCAGCAGCAACATGGTTCAAAACACTGTCGATCTACCAATTCCCTCTGCCAAAAAAATTTGTTGGAACATGTTAACTACATGCCAAGAGTATACAATGATATTTGTTGTTTCTATAATTTTGCAATTGCACACAGTTCACAACAAATATTCATCCACCAAAAATATATAAACCATCTCTCGCCGGAAACTCCAATAAGTATACTTGAACTACAAGAATAAACAGAAAATAATATTGCAGTGAGGAAAGATTCTTACAACTTTAGCAATATCTATGACCCAGAGCTTGATTTCTGAACCCAAACTTGCTTCTGCGAAAATTTGGTTGAACTGTAAGTGATTAGCCAGCAAGACATTGATCCAAGTATCAAAGGAAACTACCTCATAACTGGAGTTGGATCCTCTCTTTGGAGGCTTTCCCTCAGCTGCTGACCCATCAGAATCCCTAAGGATGTTTGCTGGCCCACGTCGACCAAACGGTTTGTGTTCACCTGCGTTCAGCCATCAAGTTGGTTACACTAGTGATCAATCAAAGGAAAGAAGGAAACAGTCAACCAAACTCCATCCCAACCATTGTCCAAAGAAGAATGACCGTCATGTCCACTACCAAGAATTTTGAACTCTCCACTCCTCATAGTTGAGGTATCCACTTTGGCATCTCCTACGATGGTTGCAATGTCAGAGCTATGTATTTCTAATGCATATAGTTCAGGTCGCAGTTATTTGAACAACATTGGAAAACATGAGAGATAAATAATTATGGGTGTGTTTAACACCGTTTTAAACTTGGGTTTTAGAAAAATTTAAAATATCAGAGTTGGAAACCCGGGAACACCCATTTGTTAATAGTGGTCTAGATCGTGTGACCCATATCTCCACTGCACCGAAGAGAAAAAGTTAACTTCATGGTCCACATAAACCTATGTTCATTGCAACATCCAGTGGACAGAAATAACTTTCACTGGGCATAATGCACCCCAACTAATGCAGTACATGACTTCGGATCAAGGGCTACCTTGCAAAGATTCAAAGCCTGACTGTGTGGATTGAGAAGTAGATAATGACAATGATTCATCACCAGTGAATGAACCATCAGATCGACGAAGCGGAGTCCACACAACACGATCAGTTCTATCTCGATTTCTAGTGCGCTTTTCCTGCTTGTCACTTTGAAGCCCATGCAAGTCATTTGCAGCAATTTTTTCATCAGAAATGCCATTGCTCTCTCTTGAAACATGTGGCGCCCGTGGAGGACGTCTTTCCCTTTCCATATTTGAAATTTGACTTTGGTGCTCAGAATGGACCCCAGAAGTTTGATTACGGGGCGCATCCTTATTTAGAAGTATGCTTCTTATAACCCTTCCATTGGGTTCATGACGCTGGTTCTGCTTGAGATCAGCTAGATTAGTTACATTTTTGTCAGATGATGTTACTCTCTGATGCAGTGACACCCTGCCAGATACCTATAAAATCAATCACATCAAAATTCACAATTCAAAAAGGGAAGATTCTACCAACAATGCAATGTTACTTTTACTTAATCAGACAATACTCTGGAAAGATAGGCAAGTTATATATCAGGAAAGAAACTATTGAACACAGGCTGACTATGATATCTTTTAAATTTTAAATCTTAAGATTAAGGGATTGCAAAACTATTGGCTCAATCAAGTATAGAACACATTCATACTCGCATCAACACTAACAAGAGAGAAAGAAAGAATTTTAATGGCAAAATCGCTTAGCAGTGAAAAAATACCAAATAATCATTTGGCAGATCAGGACAAAAAATTCCTTACATCATAATTCACATAAAGCAGTAAATGGGTTCAAGATTCGATAAAGGATACTCAAACAAGAGAGGATACTCCAACAAAAACTTCTACAATCCCAAAGTAATACTTGAAACTCCAAAGTAAACACAACTCCGAGTCTCCGACCATTATCATACAAAGGTAGTGATCAGGGCGTCTGACCAGAGTAATGGAGAATACCAATAGTACAATTGTATGTTAGGTATTTCCAACTTTTTTATGATGCCCTTCAAACATTCATTTTTTCAAGAAGACTTACAAAACTGGAAAGCCAAATAATAAGATATCTAAAGAAACAAGCAAACTCATACAGATCTTCACCAAAAAGAAAACGAATACACTTACAGGTGAAACTTCCTTCTCCTTCTCCTTCTCCTTCCCTTTCCCTTTCAAAAGCGCGATCTTCTTTTTCCCAGTGTCAGTGATCCCAGGGATCCCTGATACAACAAGCAAACCCAAATCAAGCTCACAAGATAAACTATTGAAGCAATTAGTTAATGTTTTCTGGTGCTAACCTTTTTCTCCGTCCATGTTTTCAAAACCAGATGTGGACCTCGGTTTAACAACTTTATCTGAAAGCTGATGATTGTCACGCTTGGGTACTAGAGCATGCGTTGACCTGTCTTTCCCACCAGTACCTTTTGCTGTGTCCCTCATAACATACTATGCATAAGAAAAAAGTACTAGTAAATAACTGCCCAGCAAAATAAAATTTTAGAAGATAACAAGAACAAGTTGCACGGCAATGAGAAAAGGTATGTGAAGATAAATAATGGAGATCAACTTGCACAATCTTTGGAATGATGCAGAATCTCTAATAGATGTCTCGCTACTTCGAAATATCAAATGTTTTGCTTGCACAAAAAGTTCCAATAATAGAAAATACCTAGTTACCTACCAGTAAATTTCTTAAAAGCTGAATCCAAACCATTTTCGAAGAACACAACGCAAAAGATTAAAGGATTTGCCTATAAATCCTCTACAATTGTCAGCCAATCTTATTTAATACTTCATCAATCTGTGCCCCTACACAATACAGCATGTTCTTGAACACCAATACCCCATTTTGATTATTGATACCATACCAGATGTTCTTTGAAAAACGTTCTGCGTGATAAGCTGTTTGTAATGCCAACTATCAGCATGGAACAGCAAATAAATGTTGGCTGGAGTGAAGCAGTAGAGCAAAGATTTACCAAAAAATAATCAACAATTCGTTGATCCAGAAGAAGACTTCTTGATCGAATCTTTTATTTTTCTGGGAATATGTGACACTGTAAAGGGTGAGCTAGAATAACTATAATTACCATCGTTGATGACATCGTCTTTTTTTCAGAGCCTCTTTTGGATGAAGATGAACCAGGACTCCTAGCTGTACCGGCCCTTCTGTTGAGTTTCCCATTAGACAGTATCCGCTGTTACCAAAACAAAGATCAAGTTGCATAGATGCCAGGGCCATAAATAGATAACTATCATCAAAAGGCGTACAAGAATGGCAGGAACAGATAAAATCTACTGCCAACGGTTCTTGTATGCATTAGAAAAACAGACTATTATTGTGTGTCCATACAACTTGTTAAAATGGAATTATCATATCTTCCCGAATCTCTTACAAGGACTACGACTCATAGCTTCTTTCAGACAATTACAACAATTCAGATAAGAGATACTGTCATTCCAACTAAAGAAAAATCAACTGTCATGAAAATGCCGCAAAAGTCTTTTCCTACATAGAAAATGATGCAAAAGTTTGAGCACAATATCAACAAAATTTAGGATGAGAATACCCGAGATCCACTCTTAGCAGCCCTTTTCTGACGAATAAAGTCCATCAGAGGTGTGATGATTGGAGCATCTTTTGGAATAGCTATTGCAGAATAAGAAAGGTGGTCAACATAAATTTCAGTATCTTGTTAAGAATTATGAAGTAACTCTAAACGCACATCTTCCATGGGAAAAAATTTCGTGAAAATGATCATCACTCACTAGATTTTTCTGCTTCTCTTCGCTCCAATTGTATCTCTGCACTTGGAAGATTCTCCATGGGCTTTGAAATAAACTCAAGGAACTCCAAATACTCAGGATCTAAGTTTTCCGGGAAATACTATGCGTTACCAACCAAAATTACACACATGTATTATCTCAAATGGGAACTTCGGAAATATTGAGCAAAATTCGGACAAGAAAGAGATTTACCTTTGTGTATGGTTCCTTCCCTACCATCTTTCTTAGACCAATGTTTTGGAACACGCTGAGAAGGAGCATACTCAACAACAGCTTTATACTGAGTTCCTATCCAATCAAGGTACAAGTCATAACCAGTTTCAGATCCTAAGATCAGTACTAAATGTTGTGTGTGTGTTTGAGTCCGAGAGACAGATACAAAGAAGGCTACGAGAAGATTTTATCTGGTGTTACCCCCAATTATACGAATATACAAAAATACAAAGGAATGTGTTTCAAGAATTAATTCCAAGGAGTTACCCTTTTCATTCACGAACATGTGACCATTGAAGAACTCAGCAAACTCTATGACATCCTCGGCCTTTTTGAAGTCAATGTAAGCTCTGGAATATGATTGATGCTTCTGGCTGCAAGAAAATGCGCAGAAGAAATTGGTATTCATAACTCAATATATGTATACACAAATGAGTCCTCCACGATTTGGAGAATCATACTGGATCAAACTTCATGGTAAAAGAATCATTTTTAAAAAAAAATGCAGCAAAAGGTTTCCGTTTCTGATTTTCTTACATACCGACAAAGTAAGCACTAAGCACTAAAATTACCCAAAAAAGGAACAAGATCATACTACTGGGGACAAAAAGAATTACCCTAAAAAAAGGACAGCTAACATAATTATTTCCAGATTCCCCATTCCTCACAGGATCTTCTAAGAACAGAACCCACTACCAAAAAATATTCAAATTGGTGTACCGCAGAAACGGTGCTACACTTTGTGCAACCCCATCCATACAAACATTCCAATTCAAACCCAATTTACAATAATATGACACAATCCTAGTTGGGTAGTGATGTGTCATGGTAGTTAATAGTTTTTATTTACGTTATTCCGGTTATTATATTGGACAGACGTGCAGTAGAGCAAGAAGTGGCTTCGCCCACATTGTCGTGTAACCTCCTCTAGGAGAGGTATAAAGCCAGTTACGTATTCCTGTTTCAGTATGCAATGAATTAATTTATCAATTATCCTTCTTTAATTCTACCATTCTTTCTCTATATGAACTCTATGTTTGTAACATAATATCAAGCCACCAGGGAATCAAAACCAACGTCCACTGCACACCTAAGAACTACCTTAAATTGCACATTCACTTGAGTTTCCGAAAAACGAAATACTCGTAGAACGGAGCAATGCAGACAGCAATCATAAACAAATAAACTAAAAACACGAATTAGGGCAAACAATAAGAGGAAGGGGTACGAACCCTAACCTGGGCTTTCCGGGCCGGAAGGATACCCAGCTGTAGCGGCCGGTGAAAACGACGTCAATTTGGGCCATGAGCGCGGCCTGGGACAGAGTCGGCGGCAACCGTCGGACCACCACCTTCGTCTTCTCGCCCGAACCACCACCACCTCCCTTCATCTCTCTCTCTCTTTCTCACCTAAACCAAAAAACGAAAAGAAAAAAGAGGCAAGAAAGCCCTAAAGACACGGTTGGGGTTTCCGTAAGATCACATCTTCTTCCTCGTGAGGTGTTCGCATCCGACGGTTATCTCTCTCGCGAGCTTCAAAATTCGTGCCCTAATTTCGAGTTCCAGCCCTAATTTCCATGCCCCCAATATTTTTTTTCCCTTTTTTGTTATTGTTTATATAGTGGGAAAGGGGATTTTGAGTCGCGCGAGTGTGTTTAAGCGGTTCTCCGTTGCGCCGACGCCGTTTTGGGTTTTGCTGGATGGTCTTTCTTTGTCGCTGAGAAGGGGAAGCCCATATTTGTGGAATTATAATGTTCCGCTTAGGGTTTTAATAGTTTCCAGTTTAGTCCTTTCTTACCATGATTGGGAAATATAGTAAATAACTATGGTGTATACAAATTTTCTCAAGTCTTATATATGGATTAGGGGAAGAAGAAAAGTGAGATCTCATGAGTTTCCCTTCTCTTATGAATTTTTTTCTGAGATGAAAAAAAAAATAAAGAAATCATACAAAAGAAATCTCTATTTGATTCAAAACTAAAAAGGTAGAAACTTATAAATATTCTCAAAATGAATAGTTTTTAATAGATAAATAAAATATAAATTAAAATCGAGTGAACAGCTGATCGATTCTATCTTTTTCTTCTATCCCTCAACGAGTGCCACGTGGTCACCAAATTTAGTAATTTTTTATGTTTTGTTTGTTACTTGAAAAAAGTACACATATGTATCATGTGATTTTACCTATTATCACTTGGGTACCATATGATTTTTGAACCGGAAAACAGGTCCAACTTATTCCAATTTTTATCATTGGTCGATCCTGATCTCTGATTCACATTTTTTTAACGAAAAGGTGTTGTTTCTTGTCCAACATGGCGGTCCACGTGTTGATAACTTGCGTAGATAAAATATCTATTTTAGTACCAAATATTTTAACAATTTTTAGAAGACCCGATCCCCTCTCTCCTCCTCCTCCCTCCTCTTCCTTCTTACTCTTCCCGGTGACCTCCCTCTTCCTCCTCTCCGTGTTCTCACTGTTCCTCCTAGTTCGACCTCGTCATCCTCCTCCTTGTCTTTCTCCTTCTCTGTGTCCTTTCTCTCCTCCTTGTCCCCTCTCTCTTCCACTTTCCCTCTCACCTTCTCCACGGAAAAGAAGATGAAAGCGACAACCATGATGTGGGAGAAGGACGAGGAGGAGGAGGAGGACGAGGAAGAGAGAGTGGACGGGAAGGAGAGAGAGGACGAGGAGGAGAGAG